>JAHRHZ010000080.1:21378947-21424159 GCA_024137785.1 Ginglymostoma cirratum | reverse complement strand
ACGATGCTGCTTGGCCTGCTGTGTTCATCCAGCCCCACGCCTTGTTATCTCGGATTCTCCAGCATCTGCAGTACCTTTTATCTCTAATACCTGGCTGGTGTCAGCAATATTCTATCTAAATATGGAAGTGGTGGTGTTAGACTGGGATGGAGTCAAAAATCACATGACACCAGGTTATAGCCCAATAGGTTCATTAGAAATCACAAGCTTTTGGAGCACAACCCTTTGTCAGATGCAGCGAGAGAACAGCATACAGGCACAGTTTATATGGAGAGAGACGAAGGGCAGGGAGATTAAAGGATCACACAACCAAGATCAGTGGAATAAACAAACCTAAAATGGCTCCTGGTCGAACCTTAAATCATTCATACATTCCTGTAAAATTGCAGAAGGAGGACATGTATCTAAACCAATTGAAACTAACAAAGTCCAGAATCTGTTTCAAGTCACTGCCCTGACATAATTAAAGGTTTCTTCAGTGACTGCCAAACTTTCCAAACTTCAAATGGGCAGAGCGATAATACCACCATCAGATGTGGGGACACCACCCACCACATACACAGCAGACACTCATGTGACTTGGCCCATGATGTCTATCTCATATACTGCAGGCAAGGATGCCCGAGGCATGGTACATTAGCAAGACTATGCAGACGCTATGATTAAGGATGAACGGACACCACACAACAATTGCCAGACAGGAAAGTTCCCTCCCAGTCCGGGGACACTTCAGCAGTCAGCCTCTGATTTTCAGGTAAGCCTCTTCCAAGGGAGACTTCAAGATACACAACAACATGGAATCGCCAAGCTTAGACTGATAGCCAAATAGCACACCCATGCAAACAGCCTCGACCGCAATATTGCGTTCATGTCGCACCACATGAGACAACACCACACTGATCTGTAAAATCTCCTGGACAGTCTAGGTTTGACAGCATCACCTTGATAAATTGTAATGATCTCTTTAATTAGATTGTACAGTTTTGAATTATAGTTCACGCGCTCTCGCTCACACACACACACACACACACAGAGTCACTCTCACTCAGTCACTCTCTCACACACTCACACACACACACACACACACACACACACAGTCGCTCCAAGTATCTCATCTTACCGCTTCCGTGTTTTGGGCAGGAAACCAACCATTTCCATGGCCAGTTGTAAGCGCTCAAAGTCGTGTTTCAGATCCTCACCCTCTACAGAAAAACTGTCCTGCTTAAGTTTGAAGGAAAACAATGTTGTTAGAAAAAACTTGTTTACATAACTTCATTTTCGTTTTTCAGCCTTTCTCCCTCAAGGTATCTGCTCTTCCCTGGAATAACCTTTCAAAAGTATTCATCATCCTCTTACACTATTTCTTACACGAGGGTCTCAACACTGAACATCGTCAGCTGTTTTGCTGCAGAGACCATTAATACCCAGCGCAATCCTGTCCTTACTCAATATATAGTCAATTACACAACTTCAGAGAAGGATCAGTGACACTTTGAAGTGGAAAACCTATTCACTGTTCTCTCACTCTGTCCCCTCATGCCTAATCTGTTCATAAATCATTAAATCCTATGTAGCTACAAGACTGTTGTTCCAGCACAACCAGACCCAGATTGTTTCTGGTTCATCGTGTTCAATTGTTCTTTTTTTGAAAGACATATACATCCATCTTTACAGCATAGGGAATAAAAGCATAAATAGGATTTTCACCTTCTTCCAACAATAAGGAATATATTGGACTAAAGAATAAGATAGTGGTTCCAGCTCTGAAGCTGGTTTAACTGTTGATGAAAACTGACTTAAAACTTATTTAAATTACTCTCATCATAAATCATAGTCTGCTTCATAAGTAAGGCTGCTTTGTAGTTGTGATTCATTGTCTCCTGTTTCTAACTATTAGGCTGATCAAAGAGCTGTTGGAAATTATATTACAGGCAAATGCAACTGAGGGCATAAATTCAATTCAAACAAATGATTTTGCCTCCTTCCCAATAGTTCCACCATGAAACTTACAATGAGGAAACACACAATATCAATCCTAATAGGAAAAGTTCTTTCATTGATGATACTTCACGTTTTCCATAGTTAAGACGCATGCCTTCAGAAGTTCAAACAGCTTTGAAAGAATGCCAAAATTATCAAGATAGGTAGTTATTTTAACGATCACAGCCAAAGAGAATCTAATCTTGTAGGTTATGGAAGGTTCAGATGTTTGCAGTTCAACCTTGTAAAACAGCCTCCCTCCTACCTCAAACAACACTCTTAGCCATTCACACTTTCAACTGGCAATACCTTTCTCTTCTAATGGAGGAAGATTTGTGTTGTCATCCTCTTTTTTTTTGAAAAAAAGACACACATTTGCATTGCATCTTTCATAATTTTGGGATAAAGCAAATCTCTTCTGAGCCAATTAAGTATTGTTCAACTGTGGTCTTTATTTTTAAGCAAACAATGCAGGTAATTAAGACACAGAAAAGTCCCACATCCAATAATAAGGTGAATGATCAATTAATCTATGCTAGTTAAGTGAGTTAGCAGATAAATTTCGGGCAGGAAAATTCCCTTGTGTCTCTATGGATAATGTAATGGGGTCTTTTGTGAACAACTGGGAACAGACAGAAGCTAATGTTAATGGCTCATTGAAAACAAGACAACTTTAACAGCACTACAACAGCATTTTCCCAATACTGTCCCAAAGATTTGGATGGCATACTCAATCCAGAGTGAGGGTAAGTTAAGAACAGCTATATATTTTGCAAATCCAAGTACTTTCTACGCATTGCGCAGAAGAAGCAATGGTCCTGCAGTTCAGGGATAAGAGCTAGCGATTGAAAGTAAATACGTTAATGTATCTTGAATGTATCAAGACAGGTGTCTTCACAAAGCCAAGATTACTTTAAGGTAAAGGTAAAGAAGGGAAGGGAGAAAGGGAATGTTTTTGCTAAAACTTTGCTACTTATTACTTATTGCTACTTATTGCTACTGGAGCGTGTCCAGTGGAGATTCACACGGATGATCCCTGGAACGGTAGGCCTAACATACGATGAACGGCTGAGGATCCTGGTATTGTACTCATTAGAGTTTAGAAGGTTATGGGGAGATCTAATAGAAACTTACAAGATAATGTATGGCTTAGAAAGGGTGGACGCTGGGAAGTGGTTTCTGTTAGGTGGGGATACTAGGACCCGTGGGCACAGCCTTAGAATTAGAGGGGGTCAATTTAGAATGGAAATGAGGAGACATTTCTTCAGCCAGAGAGTGGTGGGCCTGTGGAATTCATTGCCACGGAGCGCAGTGGAGGCCGGGACGTTGAATGTCTTCAAGGCAGAGATTGATAAATTCTTGATCTCGCAAGGAATCAAGGGCTATGGGGAGAGTGCGGGTAAGTGGAGTTGAATGCCCATCAGCCATGATTAAATGGCGGAGTGGACTCAATGGACCGAATGGCCTTACTTCCAATCCTATGTCTTATGGTCTTATTCTCAGTTTCTTTTAAGGTTGACAAAGCAACATTACAAGAGACACCAGTGGGGGAAAAAAGTTTCCGATTCAAGATGTTCACTTGTTGTTGCTTTTTTAAGTGGTTGCCAATACTTAGCTGTCACAGTTGGCGTCATAATACACTAATCACGTGTACTAGTGGTTGAACAGATGTCCTCTAATGTGGTGCCAGGGAGGAATCCAAAAGGTGAGTGAGGGTAATTCTGGGGTAAGCCCAAAGAACAAACTCACAACAATGCATCTTTATTTAATATCAAAAAGCATGTTCACTTGGATCAGTTTACAGTATGCAATGTTTGTGTTGCAAGAGTTCACTGCCTCAAGAAAAGAGGCAGTCTAAAACTCAGCCATCAGTTGAATAGTGAAAATGCCTGCTAAATGTCAGCTCAGATGTTCAACTTCAAGGCCATTACATGTGTGTATAATGTAGGATGATTGTAATATGGTTACAATCATGTTGCACAGTCATAGATGGTCCATGTCAAAGATGTTTAATGAAAGACGAAACAGAGTGATAAGGTGATATTGTGGAAGAATGCGATCAAACATGCCTTGTGAACTTTAAGCCATCTTGTGGCATCTCACTTAGACGGTTATTGGTGGCCACAGACATGACTAAATCTCAAACAGAGGTTGTGATAGTTAGGTCTATAAATGCCTTACTGCAATACTACACATACTTGATCTGAGCAAAGTCATCAACCTTAAATGTTAACTCTTGCTCTTACCACAACTATATTTCCAACATGCTCTGTTTTCATTACAAAAGGTTATCTGATATTTTACTTAAGTAACAGTTGAGTCATTTTGGGGATTTTATGTGAATAAAATGGATGTGAGAAATGGAGACCACCTTACTTTTACGTGTACAAACACAGGAAAATATAACGGCATTTACATAGCGGCACAGTCGCCCAGTGGTTAGCACTGCTGCCTCACTGCACCAGGGACCCGAGTTCCACTCCACCCTCGGGCAACTGTCTGTGTGGAGTTTGCACATTCTCTCCGTGTCTGTGTGGGTTTCTGCTGTGCGCTTCAGTTCCCTCCCACAGTCCAAAGATGTGTCGGTTAGGTGGACTGCCTGTGCTAACAGTGCCCATGCCATGTCCACAGTGTCCAGAAATGTACAAGCTAGTGGATTAGCCACGAGAAATGCAAGGTTACAGGGTTATAGGTCCGGGTGAGATGGTCTTTGGAGGGTTGGTGTGGACTCGATGGGCTGAATGACCTGTTTCCACACTACAGGGATTCTATGTAATAACTGTTATATTGTAGGTGATGATTACTGGATTTTTAACAATGTGCACAGAAATGGTTTGCGACAGTATTTTCACAGCTTTCATTCTGAAAAGTCTGAGAGCAGTTGCATTATAGTGAGTCACAACCAGACTCCACAATAACTCAAAATAATGTCACATAATTCCTGGTGTCACATTTATTGTGGGTTGAAGTAAATGCTAGAATTTATGCAGCACTTTAAACATTAATCTCAGAAAGCTCACACAGGAAGGAAAATGCTGTTGTATTGGAAATGACAATCGACTAGAAATCCAAAGGCCTAGCTTTGGGGACATGGGTTCAAATCCCACCACGGCAGCTGATGGAATTTAAATTCAATGAGTAAAATCTAGAGTTTAATGATAGGTGGAGAAACAGGTAGTGTTAAGAAGCAGGGAGACCGCAGAAGGACTAGCAGAGTGGGTGAAGAATGTGCAGATGGAATACAATACGACACAGTATGAGATTATGCACTTTGGTAGGAAAAATAATTTTCTAAATGGGGAAAGGCTTCAGAAATCTGAAGCACAAAGGGACTTAGGAGTCCTAGTTCAGAAATGTCTTAAGGTTAACATCCAGATTCAGTTGGCAGTTAGGAAGACAAATGCAATGTTGGCATCAAGAGGGCTAGAATACAAGAGCAGAGATGTACTGCTGAGGCTCTGGTCAGACCACGTTTGGAATACCAAGACCAGTTTTGGGCTCTGTACCTAAGGAAGGATGTGCTGGCATTGGAGAAAGTCCAGTGGAGATTTACAAGCATAATTCAGATGATGAAGGGCTTGTCAGACGAGGAGCAGTGAGGATTCTAGGTCTGTACTCAGAGTTTAGATGGATGAGTGGGGATCAGATTGAAGCTTACAGAACACTGAAAGGCCTGGATAAAGTGGACATGGAGATGTTTCCATTGGGAGGACAAACTAGGACCTGAGGGTACAGCCTCAGAGTAAAGGGAATGACCCGTTAGAACTGAGAGGAGGAACGTGTTCAGATAGTGGGTAGATAATTGGTGGAACTCATTGCTGCAGAGGGCTGTGGAGGTCGCATCATTGAGTATATTTAAGACAAAGATAGATAGGTTCTTGATTGGTATGGGGATCAAGGGAAGGCAGGAGAACAGGGTTGAGAAACATATCAGACGTAATCAAATGGTGCAGCAGACCCGATGGGCTGAATAGCCCAATTCTACTCCTATATCTTACGGTCTCAGCAATAGCAATCAAAAAAAGAATTGGAAACCTCGACTAATCTTTTCTTCTCTTTAATCTGCCATCCTTAAAACAGTCTGGCCTATGTGTGACTCCAGACCCACCACAATGTGGTTGGCTCTTACCTGCCCTCTCAAATAGCCAAGCAAGCCACTAAGTTCAAGGGTAATTAAAGATGGGCAACAACCGCTGGTTATGTATAGTATGTAAGTGCGGAAGTGGGAGCATTTTTGTCTTGCGCACGTCAAGACGATTTGAAAGAATATCAGTAAAGGGGAAAACCAACATTGATACTTGAGAAGAGAGTGCTGGCAAACTGATTAATAAGTGGACTCTGGAGAACTGTCACTAAGAAGAATGCAGCAGCTTGTTAATGATCATTAATAACTCCCTGCCAAGCCTTATTTAAATTTTAAACCACACAGGTTGACTCTGATTGGCTAGAACACTGCCAATAGAAATGAACCAGCAAATGGTTGTCGCTCATTTTGCTAAATTGAAACAGTGTGCGCACATTTCTTTCTGTTATAGTGGCGGTGTGAAACAACTGTTGCAATAGCAACGTGAATGGTATTTGCCACCAACAGGATGTTGCTGTCAAGCTTAAAAGACTTTCTGCCTATTACACAAATTAATAATGTGGTATATGAATTTTAGTACAGGTGTGATGCAAGGTAAGCAAATCATGCAAGGACTAACAGATTATATCAAGCAGCATATTTCTTTAGCTGGTCACAATAAGCAACATACTGGACTGTACCCAACCAGTCTACACTTGGAAAGTTCACAAAGGTATCTTAAATTAGCAGTGATTCTGCAAGTGAACAACATTTGCTATTTAATTCTGAGTGTGCATATAACTACACTGACAATCAATTCAGGATTGTCAGTTCAGCATGCAGTATGGCACACTTGCACGTACAGGAAGCTACATACGTTAATACATAGGGCCTTGTCATTTGCAGCTAAAAGAACATTCATACACTCCACCTGCTTTAACTCAACAAAGCAGGTGACAGCCATTTGATGGTTCATCTCTCAGGACAAATCAGAGTCAGAGTGCCTGGTTTAAAATCTAAATAAAGCAAGGCAGATAATCATCATCACTAACTGCTGCATTCTCCATGGCCACATCTGTAAGAGTCTACCAGCCAACCAATCTTTTCTTATCAGTATAAAAATTGGTTTTCCTCTTGAATTAGTACTCCTACGAATTTTCCTGGAGAGTACAAGACAGAAAGCTTTGACAAACCTTATTTCAGCAATACCAAAGGACAGGTTATTCCTGGTGTAACGCATTTTTTGACATAGTTTTAATGTGCAGATAACTCAAAAGCCAGAATGCATATCAGGGTCCGACAAACAGCTATGATGCAAATGACCAGTTAAAATATTGGAGCAAGGTTCGCCAGAAGATGGAAATTCCTACACTTCTACAAATAGTGCTATCTGATCTATAACATTCAAAACTTAACTTCATTTCTTTCTCCAGAAAGCTGCCAGAGATACTGTATTTCCAGCACTTCCAACTTAATTTAACTTCCAGCATCCCAGTGTTTTATTTCTGATCTTTAGAGAACCACCTGTTTCAATACACCAAACAACACTGCAGCCCTTATAATTGTACAGTCTCAGGAGGACCAGCCAAAGTTTTGCACCTAAAGCCTGGGACTTAATGAAGCCTTGATTCAAAGACAGTGGCTTTAGGGACCCAAGCTGCCTACTTGAATAGCATTGGCTACTTTTGATATCTTTCTCGGTCTCTTTAATTCACTGCTTTCGTGTCCACATTCGGGAACTTTTAAGCAGTAAAATACCTGGCAAGTAATAGGAAATTGTCAATTTTTTTCATACAATATTTAAATACTGGATACAGATATTTGGCCTGCTGAACATACTTCAGCAATTTATAGGTTTTAATATGGCACTAGTCAGACTTCTGTCTTAGCTGTCTTTAAGTCCTCTGCCTGAACAGATAATTTGTGGGAGCTAATACAATATATACTTGCCATTAGTTTAAAGAATATTTGTTCCTGTGGAACTTAATCATCAAATTAAATGCATGATGCAAGGATACTTGATGCTGCTATTACCATAATACCAAGACATGCTTATTTATTTTTGCTCAAACCCATTCATTTTAATACTTAGCACTAGCGTTTGTATGCACGGACTGAACAGCACTATCCTAATAATTACTTGCAATGAGCTTGTCCTTTCTCCCTTTTCCAAAATATTTTTTTTTCTCCTAATAGTACTAATCTCTTTGCTGACATCTTATTTCTCATTCGCCAGAAATCCTGTGTTTACTCACCTAAATGCACGCTTTACGTACACAGTCCAAGATATTAAGTCCTAGATGGCTTTCAGCTAATATTTGTGTCAAATAACCAATACCCAGCAATTAGGGATCAAGACTGGAAACCATGGCTGATTTTCTTTTCCTTCCTAATCTGAGATGACAAGTCCAGGTATGGGACTCTTGCACTACCCAAAATAAAATGGTGAACACAAGGTTAGTGAACGAGCCATGGACTCTTGTGTGATTCAACTGAACATTGATTTGACTACTTAAACCAGAGAAACCATTAGATTTTGAGAGTCAGAGATGTACAGCACGGAAGCAGACCCTTTGGTCCAACTCATCCATGCCAACCAGATATCCCATATAAATCCAGTCCCATTTGCCAGCTTTTGGCCCATATCCTTCTAGACCCTTCCTATTCATATACCCATCCAGATGCCTTTTAAATCCTGTAATTGTACCAGCCTCCACCACTTTCTCTGTGTGAAAAAGTTGCCCCTTAGGTTCTTTTTAAATCTTTCTCTTCTCATCTTAAACCTATGCCCTCTAGTTTTGGAATCCTACAGCCCAAGGCAAAGACCTTGTCTATTTACCCTTTACATGCCCCTCATGATTTTATAGAAAGTCTATAAGGTCACCCCTCAGCCTCTGCTCCAGGGCAAACAGTCGCAGTCTATTTAGTCTCTGTCTACAGCTCAAACCCTCTAACCCTGTCAACATCCTTGTAAATCTTTTCTGAACCCTTTCAAGTTACATAACATCCTTCCTATAGCAGGGAGACCAGAACTGCCAGCAGTATTCCAAAAGCAGCCTAACCAATGTCCTGCATAGCCACAACACGACCTCCCAACTCCTATACTCAATGCGTTGATCAATAAAGACAAGCCTATCTAATGCTTTCTTCACTGTCCTCTCTACCTACAACTCCACTTTCAAGGAACTATGAATCTGCATTCCAAGGTCTTTTTGTTTGGTAACACTCTCCAGGACCTTACCATTAAGTGTGCTTTTATCAAAATTCGAAATCAGATTTTGGATGCCTCTGAAATCCAATCAATGAACTGATCTTCTCTAGTCAAACAAGTCAGTTCATAAGCATCATTATAAAATATTTCCCATGTGTTAAATATTAAGGTATTAGCAGTCTTAAGCTCCGAGCTCAACTGGAGAGAAGCTGGAAGTCTTGTTAACGCCTACACTTTTGAGTTAGACAGATTGGCAGCTGAAGTACCAAAAAATGTAATCTGGAAGTGGTCCACATGCCAAACATCAGATATATAAAAAGTAAAGTTGACAGAATCAACGATTCACACCGCAACTTGAAGAAGCAGGCAACAGGCAGAAAGCAAGCTCAATTTTTTTTTGTTAATTGTTAATCAAGTAAAATTACTCAAGGTCTTCTGTGCAATTTGTCCTCATTTTGGAGCCTCCTTTCTCTGCCATGTCTCCCCAAATGACACCCAACATCCTAAAACATTGTTTATGTAACAGATTATTAATAGGTTTACAACACTATTCCTCCAGTATCACCTGATTTATGATTACCTACTTTTACTGATGGTCTATTGCACTAAATACTAACATTTAACAAATTAGATTTCCCATTTATATTTAGATCTACATCAGTTTAACTGAAGTCCAAAAGCCAACGATATACTTTATTTCTTCAAACTAATGATTGCAGAAGCACTGCCCTTTTGTGGATCAACTCAAAAAATGATGAATACAGACAATGATCCAAGCACTTATAGTCATTTATTGAACCCAACTTTCCCATATCACAAGTCCATGCAATTCAGCTATCATAAATAAAATGTTATTATGCACAGAAGCAAAGAAATGGTGTAGCATTAGTACTACCAATTGTGGTACAGTGGACAAATATGTACAGAAACCATTGAAAGGAATCACTACAAAGAATCAAACTTGGTATTAATATGTTTTCAACCACAAGGAAAGCGAAGTGTTGGGTAGTGCATTCATGAAATAGTCAAAGCTGTGTAACTCATATTGCAGCCTATAATGCAGTGCCTCTCAATAGGCCTCATATGGGAGCATTAGTCATCACTAACTGCTGGTGGATTAGAGGAGCAAACAAAAGACTGATGAAAAATATGAATGCTTTACAGAAGAAAAAAAATTGTGTATAAATATTCTTGAACCTTCTTTTCTGCCCCAATGACACAATCTAGAATGATCAATTGAAGCTGCTTTTGGTTGGATTAAAGATCTAATTGTTTCGAGAAAAAACAACACCTATTGACAGTTTTGCCCATGCTTTCTTTCTGGACACATGGTGATATATCAGCAACTCATCACTAGTAATCAAAAACTCAAATACTAACCAGTTCTGAATCATAGTAATAATCATCCCAAGTCTGTCTGAGCGGTTTCTTTGTCATCTGAGAAAGCAAGATAGATGCCATTAGGAAGTGTACACACCTTAAACAACTTTTACAAGGATGAGTCAAGATCCACATCCAGCAAGTAAAGTTCAAGGGATACCACTGATGAGAACCTGTTCTCCTCAAAGAAAAAGCATATATTTTTAATGTTACACTAAATAAATTACAATAATCCTGGTATAATCATAACATCTAATTATCTATCAACAGGTTTTATATTTTCAAACGAATTAATTGCAACTGCAATGAAAAAGGTTCAAGTCCAACTATGAACTTTAGCCATAGACTAACCTCCATTTTCACGAATAATGGTTTTTATCTGTTTAGATTCTTCTCTCATCAAACTCCTGTAGCAGTGATATCAGAGAGTCTGCGGCCACAGCGACTGGGACTTCCAAGGGGCAGCAGCATTGGCAACAGTGACTTCCAAGAATCTGCAGCAGCAATGAAAGCAACTTTCAAGGGCCTGCAGCTGCAGCAGCGGCAACCTCCAAGGGCCTGTGGTAGCAGCAATGTCTGAGACCCTGCAGCGGCAGGAGCGACTTCCACAGGCCTGCAGCAGCATGGAGACTTGAGGCTTTGGGAAGGTAGATAAGACTTTTAGATCTGGATGCTTCCCTCTTTCTTGGCTCTATTTTTTTGGTATTTGTTTTATTTAATTCTGATTTTTGTATTTTAAATGACTGTTTGGTTTTTGTATCTAGATGGGATTTTTTACTATTTTGGTTTTTGTACCTGCTGGTGAGTGGTGATTTTGTACACTTTTCACTGCACTCCTGTGTCTGAGTACATGAGACAATAAAACCGAATTTTAATTCTAAAACCCAAAAACGTTCAATTGTGCAAATGAACTCCTGTAAAGATGTGTTTTGGGTGCATGTTATCAAAACACGCCAAGTGGTCTCTTGTGCATCCTTAGAATTTTGACAATTATTCAAAATGAAATCCAATTTGGTAGCAGGGTAGGATGCTCCTCCTGTTCTTCTTTTCTTCTCTATTTCTCCTCTTAAGAGTATTTTCTTCTTTTCTCTTGGCCTCCAGCGACGACTCCTAGCCTAGTGTAGCAGTGTCCTAGACTGGTGCAGCAGCCTCCCACAGTGGCCTCATGGCCTGGCATGGCGACCTACTGGCCTGGTGTAGCAGCCTCTACGCCTATTGTACTAGCATCCCAGGGTGGCCTCACGGCATAGCACTTCTTGGCCCAGCATGGCGGTCTGAAGCGATCTCCCAGCCTCATGATCCTCAAGGTGAAGCCGGAAGCTGGTGCAGACTGGAAGCTGAGTGCCAGCATGGTCTGTTGTTCTGAACATTTAATTTTGGCAACTGGACATTGTATTTCTCTATTGCCCAAGATCTTGTATCTAAAGAAGCTGTACCTAGGTACCTTAATATCTTAAAAAGATGGCGCTGTACGTGGCGACGTATAAACTTTTCACTATATTCATTGAGGATATGTGACAATAAAGCTAATTTAGTTCAATTCAATCAATGCATTAGAAAGGAATGATAAAAAGGATCACCTTTAGAATTTTTCTTAATTCACATATTCTCCACGATGGTATCAGCTAAACCTTTTCGACATTAAGATCGAAAGCTTAGTTATGCAGTGTCTGATCAATCAAGAGATCAACAATCATTACATTATTATGAATGTCATTCATCCTCTAACTTGGGAAAAGGTGATGACTAACTTATGCATGGCAGAGTCATACAAGAAGGAAAAATACTCTTCGGTCCAACTCATCCAGGCTGACCAAACATCCTAATGTGAACTGGTCCCATTTGCGAGCATTTGGCCCATATCCCTCTAAACCCTTCCTATTCATATAACCATTCAGATGCCTTTTAAATGTTGAAATGGTATCTGCGTCCACCACCTCCTCTGGCAGCTCGTCCATACACGCACTACACTCTGTGTGAAAAAGTTACC
The DNA here is from genome assembly GCA_024137785.1 of Ginglymostoma cirratum. Classification (NCBI taxonomy): domain Eukaryota; kingdom Metazoa; phylum Chordata; class Chondrichthyes; order Orectolobiformes; family Ginglymostomatidae; genus Ginglymostoma; species Ginglymostoma cirratum. The sequence goes on along the minus strand of JAHRHZ010000080.1, from coordinate 21,411,535 downwards.
CATCAGGTCCTTTTTAAATTTTCCCCCTCTGACCTTAAACCTATGTCCTCGAGCTGTGTACTCCCCTACCCTGGGGAAAAAAAGACCTTGGCTAGTCCACCCTATCCATGCCTTTCATGATTTTATAAATTTCTAGAAGGTAATCCCTCAGCCCTCGATGGTCCAAGGGAAAAACGTCTAACAGTTGCAATGTTTTTATTTTTACTTGTTCATGGGAGTGGTCTCATTGGCTGGGCCAGCAGTTGTTGCCTGTTATTATTTGCCCTTTGGAAGGTGATATTGATCTAGCTTCTAGACCCACTGAAGTTCATGTGATAATGTGATTTGGCCAATGACTCTGTTTTGTGCACTTGGTAATGTTACTGCAAGAAGGACTATTGGTTAGGACATCAAAAAAAGTTCAAACAATACAATAGGACTTATCAAATTTTCCTAAGTTATCCGATATCAGACAGAAAACAACTGTTTAACATTCCATCTAAAAGACTGCACAGTACTGCTGAAGCCGACGTGACCATAAATTCCTGGATCAAATTTTTAAACGTGGAAATGGAAATGGAACTGGAACTGTTACAATTATTATTTTGAAATATCTACAACATTTTACTTTGGTTTCAATTCCACTCCGTCTTATCTGTATGTGGATTTTTTAACAAGCCAAGTTAAGAATGGATGCTCATCAGCAAGAATGAAATGCAGAGCTACATTCTATAAATGATTGGTTGAATAGTCAAGGCCTTTTTCCCAAGGTAGGGGTGTCCAAAACTAGAGGGCATGGGTTTAAGGGGAGAGAGGAAAGGATTTAAAAGAGAGCTGAGGAGCAACTTTTTCATGCAGAGGGAGGTGAGTGTATGGAATGAGCTGCCAGAGGAGATGGCGGAGGTGGGTTGAGTTACAACATTTAAAAGGCATCTGGATGGGCACATAAACAGAAAGGGATTAGAGGGATATGGTCCAAATGCTGGCTAATGGGACTTGGTCAGATTGGGATATTTGGTCAGCATGAGTTGAACCGAAGGGTCTGTTTCTGTGCTGTGTAACTCTGACTCTAAATCACGATTGTAACAAAGTGAAATAATTTCCACAACCTGAAAAGCTCCTGTAAACTGCTTAAAACTTGCACAAAATAGAACAGAGAGAAATTGTCCTATTATTAAAAGAGATACCAGGGTATCTTGGAATATTAATTTAAAATTGTTTACAAAGACATAAAAAGTGCTTGATTAGGGCTATGTTTTTGTAAGTCAAAAAGTATTATGTATCAGATTTGTACGTCTTAACCTTTCTCAGTAGATTGCAGGTACCGTTCATGGAGTAGGAAGTCTATTCAGGGTAAAGGGGAGATGGCAGCAGTGTGCAAGGATAGTGTTAAATGAGCCTGTTAGATCAGCAGCTCTATGCTTTGCACATTAAAACTGCTAACTGTGGCATTTCACGATGCTTTTTTTGTCCATTACTTCTCTTTTTCTTTAGGCGCCTCATTTCTCACAGTAGCATGGGCATTAGGTATACCCAATACATCAATAATTTAGCCAACCTTTTCGGGCAAAAGCAACTGTCATCAAGAACAAGCTCAAATTTGTCCTAATTCAATATCTACAAAGAGACTTTTCAGCAGAATGTGATCCAAAACAAGAAGCCCACCTTTTCTCCTCTCGGCTAATACAATTGTAACACTATAACTGTTGCCCTGGAAGAGCATGACTGTCTGTCCTTTGTTAAAGCAGTAGCCTAGATTTTCTGATTTGCAAAACTCAATTAGTCAGCCACATATTGCCTTAAGCAATACTACTGACGGAGATTAATGTTCCAAATTGCAATTATCAGTGTTCTCTCTCCCACAAAGAAACTAAATCCAAATTAATTTCAAAGGAAGGAAACAAAAATCCAAAAAGATGAGTCACAGACTTTTGCAGTCCCATCCAAGGCCTGCTTTTAAAAGAAGTGATAAGCTTTTTCTTGATTCTGAAAGATTGAATCATCCATATTTATATTGAGTAAAAATAATCTAGCAAAATAATCAACCCTGGCCATAATTTTGAATTCTGTTTTATATTGCATTGGTTTGCATCTAACCAATTATCTTATTGTGAACTTCAGTCAAAAGGCCTTGAGATGTCTTAAAGTTGTTGGTGACATTTTTAAACCCCAAACGTCCATTCAACAGTTAAGAAATGCCATGTCCCTTCCCTGCTGGCTAGGGAACATAACTTCACACCATAGAAACTTCATGATTTAATACAATTTGTCAAATACATATTCATAATCAGCTACCATTAATTTTCTGACATGCATATGAATGCTATGAAACTTTCATGTTCATGCCAGCTGGCACAACTTCAATCCACTTAATACTGAACAAGATGCTTTTCAGCTATAATTTCTGAATTTATTATCTTTAATTTTTCACAAGTAACATCTGCAATGAAGTATTCTTTACACAGAATTAGCTTTTCGCGCTAACCTGATTCAAGTAATGGTATTCTTCAGGCTCCTGCAGGTGGAAACCTTTTTTCTCTTCTTCGTTGGCTCCTGCCAGCAAGTAGTAGAATACATGATAGTTTCTGAAACAGGAATGTCACATCACAATGTTACATTGACATTCAAGTGACTACAATGTGACAATTAAATTGTAAAGATGTGGCAAATTTAAATCAGCTATGTAATATAAACAGAAGCCATTTGTACTATGCTAACAGTAAAAATGCTCAAAATCTAAATGTGTTAATTTATACTGAAATTGTTGGACGTGGAGATGCCTCTAACTGCATATAATTGAGGCTGATCATGCTATCAATGGTACTGATAACAGGCTACATTAATTTTCACACGTCCATATATTGATCCAAGATCATCAAATCCAATTTTTATTTACTAAAGAAATAGGGAATTCACTTTTACAAGCAACCATTACAGAAACTGAATCCTTCTATCATAGGGTTGGATACTGTTCCTGCCAAACTTGTCCCCAGAAGTTGTACAAAAGGATCTAAAAAAGTATTTCCATTCTCAAATTGAGCAGCCAACATCAAATAGTGTGTTTGTCCATGGTTCAATGAATGAACAGGTTTGCATCAGGGAGAGTTTGACTTCATTGTGAAGTGTAATACTGAGTTTGGACATTTTAGCCATTAAGTCAAAGATTAATTTATACAAAGAATACATGAAAAACGAATGATCTTGGGCTAAAAATCAACGATCAACATATCAAATTAACCATCATTACAGCGTACATATTAAATTATTCACAAGCCCAAAGATTACAGGAATAGTTCCAGAAAGCTGGAGGATAGCAAATGTTGTCCCCTTGTTCAAGAAGGGGAGTAGAGACAACTCTGGTAATTATAGACCAGTGAGCCTTACTTCGGTTCTGGGTAAAGTGTAGGAAAGGAATATAACAGATAGGATTTATGATCATCTAGAAAGGAATAATTTGATTAGGGATAGTCAACACGGTTTTGTGAAGGGTAGGTCGTGCCTCACAAACCTTACTGAGTTCTTTGAGAAGATGACCAAACTGGTGGATTAGGGTAAAGCGGTTGAAGTGGTGTATATGGATTTCAGTAAAGCATTTGATAAGGTTCCCCACGGTAGGCTATTGCAGAAATTTCGGAGGCATGGGATTGAGGGTGATTTAGCGGTTTGGATCAGAAATTGGTTAGCTGTAAGAAGACATAGGGTGATGGTTGATGGGAAATGTTCATCCTGGAGTTCAGTTACTAGTGGTGTACTGCAAGAATCTGTTTTGGGACCACTGCTGTTTGTCATTTTTATAAATGACCTGGATGGGGGCATAGAAGGATGGGTTAGTAAATTTGCGGATGACACTAAAGTCGGTGGAGTTGTGGATAGTGCGGAAGGATGTTACAGGTTACAGAGGGACATAGATAAGCTGCAGAGCTGGGCTGAGAGGTGGCAAATGGAGTTGAATGCGGAAAAGTGTGAGGTGATTCACTTTGGAAGAAGTAACAGGAATACAGAGTACAGGGCTAATGGTAAGATTCTTGGTAGTGTGGATGAGCAGAGAGATCTTGGTGTCCATGTGCATAGATCCCTGAAAGTTGCCACCCAGGTTGATAGGGTTGTTAGGAAGGCGTACAGTGTGTTAGGTTTTATTGATAGAGGGATTGAGTTTTGGAGCCGTGAGGTCACGTTGCAGCTGTACAAAACTCTGCTGAGGCCGCACTTGGAGTATTGCGTGCAGTTCTGGTCACCGCATTATAGGAAGGATGTGGAAGCATTGGAAAGGGTGCAGAGGAGCTTTACCAGGATGTTGCCTGGCATGGAGGGAAGGTCTTATGAGGAAAGGCTGAGGGACTTGAGGCTGTTTTCATTAGAGAGAAGGTTTAGAGGTGACTTAATAGAGCCATACAAGATGATCAGAGGATTAGCTAGGGTGGACAGTGAGAGCCTTTTTCCTCGGATGGTGACGGCTAGCACGAGGGGACATAGCTTTAAATTGAGGGCTGATAGATATAGGACAGATGTCAGAGGTAGGTTCTTTACTCAGAGAGTAGTAAAGGCATGGAATGCCCTGCCTGCAACAGTAGTATACTCGCCAACTTTAAGGGCATTTAAATGGTCATTGGATAAGCATATGGATGATAAGGGAATAGTGTAGGTTAGATGGGCTTCAGATTGGTTTCACAGGTCGGCGCAACATCGAGGGCCGAAGGGCCTGTACTGCGCTGTAATGTTCTATGTTTTATGTTCTATTACAGTTAAAATTCCCTCTATCTAGTTCTGGCCTCTGGCGTCATCCTTTTCCATGTAAAATTTGCTACATTTTGATACAGAGAAAAATTAATGAAGAACCAATCTCAATCACTATTCCCCAGTGTCTTGCAGCTACATTTGTAAGTTAATGATCGCAATTTCTTTTAGAACAAATTATCTTTAATATTCCAATACAGATTCTGTAAAGAATTATTCCAAGACCAAACCATACATTGCCGTTATCCTTAACTACTCAACTGGAAACTATTTTTGAGGTAAAAATGAAGTATCCTATCTGGGGTGGGGACACAAACCTCACCCCAAATCTTTTAATCTGGGGGTGAATTGTGTGTTCATTAAATGTTACTGCCTGAAAGTAGGGTTAATTCCCATTTCAGACATGACATCAAGCGTAGCACAAAAACGGTCGAAGTAAAATTCAAATAATTGCTTGTTAGAATGTAAATTGAACACCATTAAAAAAGACATCGCATTCTTTTTGTCTTGTACTCATCAGGTATGGGCCGCAAGAAAACAAACTGTGAAAAGAAAAACCAATTTATACAGCACAAGAAGAGTGCTGCTGACTCAGTGGCAGAGAGGTGCAGCTGGATCTGCAACCTAACTAGATGATTAAGCTCAGTCAAGGCAGGTATTTCTGATTGATCAGGGTATTGTAATAGGAATGCAGCAGGGATTGGCGGGTTCCAAAACCCTTTCTCAATGAAAAAGATGCAATGTGTACACAAATTCTTTTTGTCTACACATAACAGGGTCCTAAAAGTTACCCAAGTAAATTCTAGCCCATGCTAATGAAAACATACTGCAAGCCTGACCAAATCTTAAAATGGTCTCTGGTGTAATTCATATGAGTTTTGATTATTTAGTAAATATTGCCTAATTACAGAAACAAATTACACCATTTTGAGTTTTACAAGCAGGTCTGGTTGAGTCCAGTTAATATACTGCCCCTTGCAGACAATTAAAGAGATATATTGTTTGACATGGTCTGCTGATCATTGAGACATGCAGTCTACATAGCTGGTGTCACATCATTGCTGAAATTCGTGCACCATATTACTCATTTGTTGATATCCAGAGTATCTTTTGAGCTTGGCAGTAGCATTCTTCGAGTGGAGAATACCACTCATGTGTTTACTGCAAAGTTGTAGCAGGAGGCAGCCTCTACAATTTCATTGTTGAGAAATTCCAAGTCAGTTGTACCACTGTTTCATGCAAAGTGAAGCTCTCTCTACATCATACTTAATTTGTACTGTTCCATGACCTGAAAATCCTGATGGGCCAAAATAAAGCACCATGTACAATATGCCAAACACCTCCATATGCTTGTACAAAAAGGTTTAAAAATAAAAATTCCTCCATTCTGTTCTCTCAAACACTCCCAGGTCACATTTATTCTGAGTTTATAAAATGCCTTTTAACCTGCCCTAACTTATGAAAGTACCCCTATTGCATCAATGTGATTTGTTCCACTACCAACAAACTGTTACAAGCAAAATTGCTAATATCGGACCACCTTTGCTTTGCAATAATTGCTTCAAAATTAATTTCAAACAAGTTTACCACAAACTACAGTTCTTGCCATCTGGCAATTCCATTATAGCAACAAATATCAAACAACAGTGATACCTGCAGCACAAAAAGGTATTATATTTCAGTATGATATAAAATGTAATTTAAAAATTCCTTCCAATAACATGGCATTAATCACAATTTTGTATTTGGCACCTTAAAACGTAATATGATTTTTAAAATGCCAAATACAAAATTAAAATACTAGAGACCTAGTTTATCCTACACTCCAACAAAGAGATGCCATTTTCTTTGTATGTTTGTCCCATGGAAGGTGGACACCACTTTCCGAATTCTGGAAATATCCATGACATTTCAAATTGACTCAGTTAATATTTTGCATGTCTTACCGTTCATTATGCTCCTGGTAGACCAGCCGTGACTTCTCCAGCAGGTACTTTTCAACATAAGCTCTACAAAACCAAAATTATATTACTTGTTAGATCAATAAAAATATTTCCCAGGATCGTCCACTGAACCTTTGATCCGTTCCCATCATATGTCCAGGATGTGCACACAACCAGGACATGTATATCCTTCCTTAGACAGAGACCCAAGTTGCCTTAAACTGCAGAAAACTATACACAGTACTCCATGTATGATCACTCCAAAGTGCTCAACAACTACAACAAAACTTCCTTAATCTTGAAATCCAACCTCTGAGCATTAAAGCCAACATTCTATCAAATCGCTAACTGGAAATTACAGGTTTACTTTGTTTTATGTATAACGCCATAATCCCGGAAGACAGCATCACAGTTATGTTGTGATCCTACTAGGTATCAATAACCATCTTTTTGTTTAAAGTAGGCAAAGTTTGAAATTCAACAGAATAAAGCTAGTGTTCCAAAAGTTTGAAACACAAAATTAACTTAACTGTACAAGAAAGTAAACAATGCAACTTAAGTATATTCAGGACTAACAGTAAGAAAATATGAATTAACAGACAAACTGTGGTTGAACATTGCACAGACTGCATGTCAAATTGTCAACGCAGGTCGAGACACATCCCACCAGCCACTATGGACCACCAAATCTTAAGTGTTTTCTTTATAAAATCTAATTCGAATCCTTTACTAGGATCAAAAGCACTGGCTTAATATCTCCCTCAAAAGCCACTCCATCACAGACTGCCTCAAATGGCTGCTCATGACCTCGCATGGTTTCAAAGGGTTTAAGGTTTCAAAGGGTTTAATTAAGGTGAGAATGCATAAGGTAGGGTTGTATTTCAAGAAATTTGAAAAGATTAAGGGCATTGGAGTGAAGCTTGACAACATATTAAAAAGAACTAATAGCTTCTTCACTAAAGCATTTAGGGCTAGGAGATATTATTGAAACATTAGATCTAGGCCTTTTAGACAGACTTTTATAAGCAATGGGTGGTAAACATTGGAACTCCCTTCTACAAGTGATAGTTGATGCTGGGTCAATTTACCATTGTTTATATAAAATATTTCATGATTACATGTGCTCAAAATGCTGAGCTAGCATTCCATGCTACAAAACTTGGCCTCTAGATATAAAAATCTAAAGGGCTCTAACTAAAGCAACCTTTCTCTCATTAAAGTTCTCAACTTGAATTGCTGAATGTAGTTTCGAGAAACAGCTTGAATGATCAGAACTTATATCCAGTCAACTAGTAATTAAAACTAATTTGCCTTTAAGAGTCAACTCAAACGCACAATTCTGAATAATTTAACAGTCACAAATTTGGGCCTACTAAGATTTTACTCTGATTCTCTCTCCCTTTGAAAGCAACAGTATTGCCAATATTCTGCAAAACATTACAGGATTTTTCATCATGTAATGGACAAGATAAACACAAATAGGCTTTGCTCATCATCCTATATTTGCATAATTATTGCAATTTTGAGAACAATAATCCTTTATTGAGAAGGGGGTTATAGTAGTCATATGTCAATCAAAACTAAAGTAACAGATGAACACACAATAACTAGAAAACAGTTTAATTTTATAGATGTTCACCAAATACAATGAATTTTCTTCCACTTGCATATGCTTTTAATTTCGAAGTTACCCACCTAGCAAAAAGAACTGTAGGAAATTGATAGCATCATCACCTTCCGTCTGAACATCAACAGAAAGGTAACATATTCAAGAACTGTTACACAGAACTCCAACAATTTTTATAACATCTCAAAAAGAATCAACTGCAGTCTTTTCAAATTGACAAAAATCACAGATTCAAAATATCAATATATTTACCTTTTTTTGAAATAATTGAAACTGTTAAGCTTTTCAGCCTGTTGAACATTATCCATAAGCTTCAATGTGATTGGATCCAGTCTACTTGTCCATTATCAGTTATAATTCGTTCACTTCAAGTTCACCTCTTCTACCAAAACTATTCACTACTCCCAAGTGTCCATGAACAATAGAAAGAAATTCAAATCCTTTTCTCCACTTGTTACCTCCTTATGCACTCTTATTTCTTGCAAATCTCATCTAAAAAAATTCATGGACTTTTTGGTCTAAAGCCAACATTTGCATCAGCACTACTGCCTCTTCTGACCATGTCTGGCCATTAGGTGTCAGCCATGAATCAGAAGTAGCACTATGATGTGAGAAAAAATTATTAAGGAGGTCAGGGGGCTTGATCAGGAAGGCTAGGCTGGTTTTTTTTCTCTCTGCAACAGTGAGGAAGTGTGCCACTGATACGGATATTGTTTGTTGAATGGCGATGTTAAAAAGAAGCCCTGTCTCCTCCTCAATAAGAGGGCTAAGGATACCATGATACAATTTTTAAAAAGAGCAGGGGAGTTCTCCCTGGTGTTTTGTCCAATATTTATTCTTCAGTCAACATCAGTAAAATAGTCACTTGATCATTTTCACATTGCTGCGCACAAATTGGTTGCCACATTACAAAGCTTTCATTTGCAGTACAAATGTAATTAATTGGTTGTAAAGACATTTTTATTAATTAGCTTAGGGAATTGCAAAGCCAATTTCTTTATCCGTCCACACCCACTCAGTTCACCAATTCCTACCTCCTCATATGACTTATCTAACAGTACATTCATAATTTTCTTTCTCTACCATTCTTAATTTAATGTTTCACTTACTTCACTCTCTTGAGACAGAAAGGCCTTCAAGGATTAGAAGGTCAAATTGCCTCTTTGCATACACGTCACTTGCAGTGCTTCCTAAAGCCTGTCCACTCTACCTCCTTCTTCAGTAGGTATGAACGATCACTTGGTATTATGATGACATAACTAAACAGCAGGCTTCTACATATGTGCACATGATGGCGTCATACAAAATACAAAGGAAGGTGGCTATGATTGCTCAAAGTCAATCATCCCACCACAGAACATCACTGCAAGCGTTCCTATGCCCAACCATCTTTAGCCGCTTTATCAAAGACACACCCTCCATTACAAGGTCAGAAGTCAGCTGATGATTATACAATATTCAGCAGTCGCAATTTCTCAGGCGCTGAAGTATCTGTGCCTAAATGAAACAGGAACTAGATGTTCAGATGTAGCGTGACTAGCATTTGTGTCAGACAAGTGCCAAGTAAACATCTCCAACATGTGAGAACCCAACCATTGCCCCTTGATATCCAATGACATTATCACAATGTCCCACTAACATCAGCCTGGAGCTTACCACAGAAAAGAAAATGAACTGGACCATCCATATAAATACTGAGACTACAAGAGCAGATCAGAGCCTGAGAATTCTACAGCACAAAATTCATCTTCCGACTCCTCAGGTTCTCCAACTACAAAGCACAGGTCAGAGGCATAATGAAATTGTCTCCACTCGCTTGGAGGAGTGCAGGTCCAAAAACATGAGAAGCTTGATACAATTCAGGACAAGGCAATCCACTTGACTGGAAACCAAACTAATACCATCAACTTTTCCTCTCTCCACCACTGGCACACAGAGACAGCAGTGTAACAACGCACCAAGGCTCCTTAGACAACACCTTTGAAACCTGCAACCTCTACTATTTACAAAGGCACTGACAGCAAATACATGGAAACACCACCTGCTCCAAATTACCTTCTAATCCGCATACTATCCTGACTTGGAACTAGATCGCAGTTCCTTCACTGTCACTGGGTCAACATCCTGATACTTCCTTAAGAACAACATTGTGAATGTATCTACACCACATGGCCTACATCAGTTTAAGGTGGCAGCTCAGTCCAACCATCCCAAGGCAAATAGGGACGAGCAAGAAAAACTGAGTTGGCCATTATAACCAGACCAAAAACAAAAAACTCTACATTGCTTCCTAACCCACTATTCAAGTATTTGTAACTGCCTGTCTGATATCAATATCTAATTGAGCCAAAACCTCCACGCTGAGCATCAGTAAAGCAAAGGGCATCCTCTTCTGCTGTTCCGAACCTCAATTTCAACAAGTGCCACAACTTGCCGATTGAAGTGATACATAAGTTTGATGTATTGTCAGACTCCAACTCAGCTCCTTTCTCACATCTACTGTTGATTTATTTTTATTCACCTGTGCAAGTTGGCCTTCTTCAGACCATTCTTCCCATTCCACTCCTAAACCTGAACAATAACTAAGATTTACTTTCACTTTGTCCAGCTTTCCTCCTATTTACTTCACACCACATGCATCTTTTATCTTACAACAAAGCTTAAATGTCTTAATGCGTCTAAGGCATTCTATAAATTTGTTAAGATGGTTAACAGTCTTCCCAAGTCACAAGTTACTCTACTTATCCTGAAATGTGTTTAACCTGAAGTTATGAAAATAGTGCCCAAGTACCTGTTGTAATGTTGTACACTAAAATCACATTATCTTCTCAAATTCTAGGAAACAGAGACATACCCACATTATTGCATCCTTGCAGTACTTAGTCCAAGTATGAGCCAGCAAACTGCTTCACGATAGGCTCCATTTGTGACAGCGAATCCCACCCTTCCTTTGCCACATTTGCATACACACTTGCCAGCAGGGAACCCTAGATTGCATTTTTAAAAAACGCAATCCCCTGCCACTTCACAAGAAGATCAGCAAAGTGAGGACAGAGAAGAGATCAAAACTTGCACCTTTTGATGTTTCAATATATTTACCTACAGAAGTGGAGAGCTCAAAAGGTAAAATTATATTCACATATTAATGAGCCATCAAGCAAAATAGAAGTCTTTGAACTATAACTTCCAAAGCCACAATTAGTTCAGTTTAAAGAAATCATGAGGGAGACTATCACTAACAGCTGCTGCCTGCAGGAAACAAGATACCACTGAACAATATATTGACCTGTTTTTATCCAGTGTCAATGAGTTAAAAGAAAAGCTCCACAAGGTAATGTGGTGATTCAAAAAGATCTAGCTCCAATGCACCAAATGTAGAAAGAAGACAGTTCACACCCTTTTGCTTTCCAATTAACGAGCTAATGTTAATTTGTACATCACCAAAAAAGGGAGGTTAAAACAATTTTTCAAGACCAACAAAAAATACAATAGGGAGTGTCAGTCTATCAACCCTCCAATGATTCCTACTGGCTGGACAAAGGACTTAATTTGACAGATGTTTGAGCTCCATTTGCCAATGTGACCTCAGTCACACATTTGTCTTCAAGCCTGGAGTGAGGTACAGATGGAAGCAAGGGCATCAAACAAAAAGAACTAATATAAATATGGAGATAGATATAGGCAAATAAATGGGACTGTAATTCCCACAGACTGGAGATTATGCATTACTTAAATTCACTGACAGCATCAACAGGAGAATTTCAAATAGCTAAATAGTTGAGTGCTAGTGCTTTTTCAACAGCTAGCAATTTTATTCACCCACCCACAGTCTCATACTTCTTAATTGTCTCTCTGTAAATATCATTGTGCTCTTATATAAATTTTATAATAATATTATTTATAATTCTCCTTCAACAAAGTTAGCTGATGAAGTAGAAAACTATTTGTGGTGGTGGTGGTGGGGAAAAGAGTGTCAAAAATACTTAATGATTTATCTTTTCATCCCTCTTTTAACAAATAGTAATCGAGCTAAATGCCTCACATTACTCACCCTCGTACAGTGCCTGTCTCCTGGTAGTTCACTTGAATGAATTTACCAAAACGGCTGGAGTTGTTATTATGAGCTGTCTTTGCATTCCCAAAAGCCTGTTGATGAAACGAAAATAGTCAGAAACTCTACAAAGCGAACGTTCCTTGCTCTGAATTTCAATTATCCCCAAAGATCTTGAGGCGTGTCCAGATCTTACAAAACCTGAAAAGTGAAATCGAGTGATTAAAAATTCTGTAAAAAAAACAATTCACGTAACTTAATTGCAAAATGCATACTGTTTCAAATTGCACTTATTTTATACTCAGCTGAACATTCATTGCTCAAAGATTTTCTCCATCTCATTTGCAAATGTGTTGCATTATGTTGGAAAACACACTCATATGCATAGTCTGCTAGTATCTTGCCCATATTGGCTGACTTTTCAATCTGGTCAGTGCATATTAGCAAGATACCAAAATAGACAATGTCTTGAAGTCTTTACGTAAATCATAGCAATGCAAACAACATTTAATGTGTGGGTTTAAATCCGACAAAAACACAACAAAAAGTAAGCGATACAATTCCCACAATGCCAAAACATGCCATTCGGCCCACTGAGTCTAGACAAACCTTTCAAAGAATGCCCTACCTAGACCCTCACCCTATCCTCGTAGCCCTGCTTTTACCATAGCTAATCCACCGAGCCTGCAAATTCCTGGGCACTACTGGGCAATTTATTATGGCCAATCCACCTAACCTGCACATCTTTGGAAAATCATGCACACAGTCAGAATATTTGAGAGAGTTTGCACAGTCATCTTAGGCTAGAACTGAACCTGTGTCCCTGGCACTGTGTGCCTGCAGCACTGACCAATGAGCTACCATGCTGTCCCCTTTAGATCAGGAAGTGTCACTATCCTACTAAATATCCTGTCGTTCCACACTCAGCATCTGTGAGTGTTTGCCAGTGCAACCATTAACTTCATGTCTTTACACTCCTCTCTGTCTCTCTCCCCCCGTCTTCTTTCACGAAGGCAGTGAGCGGCTATGCCTCTTCACCCCACCCGGCCTCTCTTCTAATACCTACCAATCCACCTAATTCGCCCATGGAGAATCTCTGAATCAATGCTTTGAGCCGAGCACGGTCAAACCTGACAGCAGCAGCAGCGGAGACAGCCACCATAGCCGTGGTGGGTGAGGGACAAGTGGCTGGTTTTCTGGCGTCTTGATGCTTGTATGCAATGGGGAGACAGTGCCAACCTGAGATGGCGTGCGCATGCTGGTGCAGCCTTTGCCAGCTTTTGTGCCTATGACTTCAGATTAAACGTTGCAACCTGACGAATTTAACCATATTATTAAGTGGAGGAAAGAAAATAACAAAATGTTTTGGTCCAAATCATCTGACTGCAGGGATAACCGTTCTTCCTTGGGTCTCCTAATCTGCTGCCAGCATACCTTCAACTTAATTATGGATCTAATTCACCCAATGTTCTTGCATCATAATATATTACAATACTGCACATATGTCTCATGCCAAACAATCCTCTTCTCCTTCAACACCACCAATCCACAAACAGCATTCAATAACTCTCAAAGTTGGCATTTGATGAACTGAAAGGTTTTCCTTCAGAAGCTGGGTACAGAGTAAAACTTTCCTAATATCACATAAAAGTTGGAATACAATCTCCTGCAGTATAAATTAAGCAAAAAGTTTCTTTAATGTTTTGACCAAAACTTTTGATAAAATTGCCTTGACTGCACAAACAAAATGGGAGAGCATGCGGAAACACAAAATTGGGTTTTAAACATGATTGAAATTTCTTGGAACGAGTCCAATTTGACTATAACACAGTTGACTGAATAATTAAGGCACCAAGACTGTCATGAAGCTATTTTTTCTGTTCTCTATTTAACACCCTACACATGAACCTTTCATGTTTCCTGCAAGACCACTTTTCAGTTCCACAATGATAACTTCTAGAGCTTCATCGTTTCTGTTTATGTGCAAACTAGTTACAATTATTATTTTTCTCTAAGATTTATTAAACTTCATCTTTAAAATTTTTTTTAAAGTTTTAAGTTTTCTTCATGTAGACTCTCACTCAGATGAGAAATTTCACTGACTGCAGTAAACAAAAAAGATAGCACAGCAACCCTAAACACAAAACTTGGGAAGCAATGACTTACGTGAACACACACAGTGATGGATTTGTAATGTCAAAATGAAGAGAATATTCTGAAAACAAGCAGGACTGTCTGTTCAGACAACAGAGCTTGTGGTGGAATATTGTAATATGCTCCAATTTAACAATTTTGAGGCTGAACTAAAAATATGTAATTTGCTTCAGGCTATGAAAGAATATGAGACCTTCATCATTCCTACTCCCAAATCAATCCTCCAAAGTCTTCTTAGCTGATGTAGCAACATCTATGGAAGGAAAAACAGAGTTAACATTTCAAATGTGATTTGACTTCTTCAGCAGTTCTGAATAAGTCAGATCAGATTCCAAATGTTAACTGTTTCTCCCTACAGAGATGCTTCCAGATTGGCTGAGTTTCTCCAGTATTTTTCGGTTTTTATTTTAGATTTCCAGCTTTTACCTGAAAGATATCTGTCACATTTTCAACCATCACGTCTGAGGTAATAGTGTGCCATTTGAGTGGATGATCTGAAAGGTTCCAAAATGCAAATTATCTATTGTTTCTCTTCGGCTTTTCACTCATGACCACCCCAGTTTTGTGGCGTTATGTGGACAGAATCAAGTCCTCTGGTTTTTCATTTCTAAAAAAAATTGGAAACTATAATAACAGCAATGTTCAACAGGCATTTAGACAAACACACGAACAGACAGGGAATTGAGGGATACAGACCACATGCAGGCAGATGGGGATTAGTTTCAGATGGCATCATGGTCAACACAGACATGGTCCCTTTTTTAACTTTATCACAGGATGAGGATGTCGCTGGCCAGGCAGCATTTACTGCCCATCCCTAATTGTCCAGAGGGTAGTTAAGAGTCAATCACATTGCTGTGGGTCTGGAGTCACGTGTCGGCCAGAGCAGGTAAGGATGGCAGTTTCCTTCCCTAAAGGACATTAGTGAACCATATGGGGTATTTTTCCCCAACAATCAGCTATGGATTTATGGCCATCATTAGATTCATAATTCCAGATATTTATTGAATTCAAATTCCACCATTTGCCTTGGCAGGATTTGAACCCGGGACACCAGAATATTATCTGGGTCTTGGATTAACAGTCCAGTGATAATACCACTAGACCATCACTCCCCATGGTGGGCCAAAGGGTCTGTTCTGGTGCTGTACTGTTCTATATTCTAAGTGCCATATGCTTCATCTTCTTGCCTCTCTATAAGATGGGTGAAAAACCTTATAAAATCAACAAACACCAGTGTTGTTTTTCACGAGACCAAGAAATGATGAGCAAGCAAGACACAGGAAGAATAGTGAGATAACAAGGTGTAGAGCTGGATGAACACAGCAGGAAATTTTCTGAAGGAGGGTCTAGGCCCGAAACATCAGCTTTCCTACTCCTCTGATGCTGCTTGGCTTGCTGTGTTCATCCAGCTCTACACCTCGTTATCTCAGATTCTCCAGCATCCACAGTTCCTACTATCACAGGAAGAATAGTGCCTCAGGCCTGCAACATCATTCAACAAGATTGTGACTGATCTGAACTAAGATACTGCAGATGCTGGAGAATCCGAGATAGCAAGCATGGGGCTGGATGAACACAGCAGGTCAAGCAGCATCATAGGAGCAGGAAAACTTGACATTTCGGGCCTAAACCCTTCATCAGAAAAAATGATGAAGGGTTTTTCTGATGAAAGGTTTAGGCCCGAAACGTCAAGTTTTCCTGCTCCTATGATGCTGCTTGACCTGCTGTGTTCATCCAGCCCCATGCTTGTTATCTATGTTAACTGTGATATTGTCCTGAGAAATTAATCAGCTATTTTGTTGAGTTGAAACAAGTTCAGCATATGTACATACTTTTTCTGTTTGCATAACATGAGGTGCTATGCATTAATAAATACAGCTTCCAGTACACACAGGTGTATACTACAGAAATTCACCAAGGTTGCTTAGACTTCGTCTTACACACCTTCAATAATTACGAGAAAGAAGGACAAGTGCAGCAGATGCGTAGGGAAACCACCTTCACATCCCCTCCAATTTGCTCACCAAGCTGACTTGGAAATGTATTAGTATTCCTTCAGTGTTGCTGGATCAAAATCCTGGAACTCTCCCAAACAGCAATCTGGGTGTCCATATAACAAATGTACTGCAGTGTTTCAAGAAGGCAACTCATCACCACCTTTTCCAGAGCAACCAGGGATTGGGAATTAATTCTAGCCCAGACAGCGACACCTGCATCTCCTGAATTAATTTTTAAAAGTAAGTGTCCTACACTGTAAGCTTACACTACTAACTATCCTAAATTAGTTATCAGAACACTTGTTTGCACACACATTTGCACAAAAAAAAATCAAAGTTTATGCAAAATACAATCTCAGCTAAGCTTCTGTACATCAAAACCCAGAATCTACATAAGTTAAACATGACTTGACAAACAAATTATGAAGTGCTAAACAATGTATTTCATTAAATGATGGAGACAAGTAAAATAGATCCTATGAATTAGTCTGGTGGTGCATTCAGTATATCGATAATCAAACTCAGTAAAAATGTCTTCAAGAATCATGTCTTTCAAAGAATTTTGGCTCTTCAAGGATTTAGCCTGATCCCCAGATGACCACGGTATATAACCAACCCAGATTCTACAAAAATAGCATATGTCTGCAGAACCTGTTCGTTGCTGCTTCTGACAGTCTTGACAATTTAAATCTACCAATATTATCTTCAGTTCACAGAAACAATAACAGTAATTATTTCTTTTGCTTATTCTTAGTCTCCCCAGAGGTTTTGCGTTCCAATTTCAGTTTGTCTTTGCTCCATGAGAAATCAGAAAGGCCAGTTTTCTCACTCATTTTCCATTTTTGATAAGAATCTGTCTTAAAATACAACGTTTGAAGCCATGGATTCCATCATGCATTCGATATACTCATACTCATAGTTTATGAACAGTTGCATTAGTTTAGTTTCTGAACAATTACACTGTTGAATTGTGTTAATATGTGAAGTTGGAGTCACAGAGATGTAGACCACAGAAACAGACCCTTCAGTCTAACTTGTTCATGGTGACCAGACATCAAAATTAATGGGGTTCCATTTGCCAGCATTTGGCCCAAATCCCCTTCAACCCTTCCTATTCACGTACCTATCCAGATGACTTTTAAATGTTGTAATTTTACCAGCCTCCACCACCACCTCTGGCAGCTGGTTCCATACATGCATTAACCTTTGCGTGGAAAAAATTGCCCCTCGGGTCCCTTTTATGTCTTTCCCCTCTCACCTTAAACCTATGCCCTCTAGTTTTGAACTTCCTTACCCTGGGGAAAGGACCTTGATTATTCACCCTATCCATGCCCCTTATGATTTTATAAACCTCAATAAAGTCACCGCTCAGCCTTGAATGCTCTGGGGAAAATAACCTTAGCCTATTCAGCCTCTCCCTGTAGCTCAAACCTTCTAACCCTGGTAACATCTTTGTAAATCTTTTCTGAACCCTTGTTGGTTTCACAGCATCTTTCCTATAGCAGCTTGATCTGTTGCCATTTCTGGCATTATTTTGCCATTAAAATTGAAATTGGAGGTTATCAATAATCCCTATGATTTAGGATTATTACAGTGGACAAATGTCAATTTTTTTCATTTTAGCTTTGGATTCTTTGGTCAACAATGATTGTTGGCATTGTAATCTGTGATTTTTGTCTTCACTTCCATCAAAAGCATTGCTCTTGTATGTGAGTTTTACCGAAATTTGAAAGAAATTTAGAAGGATGTAATGTTATTCAATGGCTCCAGAAAACTGACATTTACGGACATCTACAGGCTTAAGGTAAAGTTGAAATAGGCAGATGAAATATAAAATGGAAAAAAGGTAGAAAAAAATAGAAAAGCAAATTGTGTAATTGGAGTGAAGCTATAGAATGTTGCAATACAGAGGGACCTTGGCATTCTCGGACATTAAAAAGCATTGAAATGTGGCCTTTGTACCAAGCGAATGAAATATAAAAGAGGGACAAACTCTCTCCAACTGCGTAATGTGTTGTTGAGATCACATCTGGTGTACTGTGTGCAGTCTGGATTCATGACTTAAGGAAGGGTGTACTTTCATGGAAAACAGTTGAGGGAAGGTTCATTCGGCTGATTCCTGGGATGAATGGATTGCCTTATGAGGAAAAGTTAAGCAGATTGACCTGTACCCATTTGAATTTGAAAGAATCAGAGGTCACCTTATTGAAACATAGGATTCTGAGGGTGCTACTCTCTCACCTTTACTGGCTCCATCCCCGCCTTTTCGACTTGTCTGCCTCCTCTCCACCTATCCTCTCCTCTATCCATCCTCTATCCGCCTCCCCCTCTCTCCCTATTTATTTCAGAACCCTCTTCCCCTCCCCCATTTCTGATGAAGGGTTTAGGCCCGAAACGTCAAGTTTTCCTGCTCCTATGATGCTGCTTGACCTGCTGTGTTCATCCAGCCCCATGCTTGTTATCTCGGATTCTCCAGCATCTGCAGTACCTTTTATCTCTATCACAGTTAACATACCCGTTTTAAAATTTAAATAAAGCCAGGCAGTTAACTGTCAATCAACACTATTAGATGCGCCACAAGAATTCTGTAATTATGCATTTTCTACCAGGATCTCAAAAGTAACAATCTTTGATTTAACTTTGCGCTTTAATATGAAAGTAAACGCTTGCCTTCAGGCCATTTTTGCATCTCATGAACTTGTACGTTCTTTTTCAAAAGAAACCCATCAAGTCAATCCATGTCTGACAGCAAGAAAAATTAGGTCAGGCTGCAGCAAGAACAGTACATACATCTTGAAAATTTCAAAATTTGCCTCTGGCAAAGGTAGAGCCATTTTCCATTGATACTTTCATTGAAAAAGAGATGTAGTTTGTCCTTCTTCAAAATTAAGTGGAAAAATAGCTGTGATTTATTGATGTTGGCAACACAACATCGTAATAACAGTGAATAGCATTGCTTACGCAGGAAATATTTATTTAAATATACTTGGAAAAACACATTATTTTTGCTCCCTTTATACTACAGCCAATATACGGTTATCAGAAGTTTTGGATGAAGTCCTTCTACCCATACACCTACAGAATTATTGCCAACTACTGTTAACAAGTGAGACAGTAGTTTGAATACATGGTCTAACTCTTCAACAGAAACAGTATTACATGACAGAAAAAATATTAACGCTAAGGAAGATTATTGAGGGCAAGAAAAAGAAATGAAGACAGACCAATGAATAGCCTGCATTATTTAGACAGCAAGCTACAATTCCCTTGGGGCAGATTAACATACTACTGAAACTCTCAGCTACCAGTCACCACAAACTACAACCTGCACTACAGTTCAAGACAGAAATCTCGGTAGGTGATTGTTGCTCTTGGCATTCAGTAAAATACACAAGCTTCCCATATTCTGCAAGTGTTGTGCTAATTCCCTCCATGTGTGCTTTACATAATGCTATTCACAAAAACCCTCAAGCGTTCTTCAATTCTAACCTCCCCTCATGTACTACTACACCACGTGTATATATAACAGATTTTTCTGTCCCTTCTTATGACCACAAAATCAGATAGCAAGGTCACCTATTTTCATATGAATCCTTCATCAGGATTAGGCTAATAGACACAGATGATTCTTTTAAAAAAATTAGATTCTAATGTTTTATCTATCAAAACTGTCATAATTAGACACTCAAGAAACACTACTTTGAAAATTCTATTTTAGAAATGAGCAATTACATCATTCTGAGAAGAGATGCCACCAGCAATGAAAAACACTCCCTGACCAAGACTGTGAAATAGAGCAACACTAAAATTCAAATTCGATCTTTGATGGAGAGTATATTGAATTCAGCTTGGAATTTGTTTTGTGGAGTGCACCTCACCTTCAAAATCTATCAAGGTGAAAATAACACAAGACCACAATTAGGTATACACTTCAACATCAATTATTTCCAGAACAATGAGATAAAAGTACTTGAGAAAACAAAGAAAATTATTGTTGTTATAATAAACAGAAAAGTGAACATCAAGCAGCTGTAGAGAAAGGAAGCATGGGAGAAATTAAACTAATTTTCCTTCTCCATTCTTGCTGGTCTATGGTTCCACAGACACTGGATCACATACCTCCTCCTTCAAGTTATTAACATAGATAGTAAATAATTGAGAACCTAGCACTAATCCTTGTCGCACTCCACTAAAGTCTTTCCACCTGGCATAGGACCTGATAATCATGACTCCGCATCGTGTGTTAATCAATTATCAATCCATGCTAATACATACCCTCAATACCATACTGTGAATTCCTTTCTTCTGTAGGAACTTTTTATGTGGCACCTTATTGAATGTCTTCAGAATCCAAATACATTATCTCTGCTGGATCTCCCTTATAAATCTTGCTTGTTATATCCACAAAGTACTCTAGCAAATTTGTCAAACATGATTTGCCTTTCACAAAATCATGTTCTCTGTGACTGCATTAAACTTTTCGACATGTCCTGTTATTGATGAAGAAATAACAGACTCCAGCATTTTCCCAAAGACAAATGTTAGGCTAAATGGCCTCTAGTTTCCAACTTTGTTTTCCTCCCTTTGCACGGGGGTATCACAATAGATGCTTCGCTGAAAATCTCTCGAATTGTAGTGAATTCTGGAATATTTCAGTCAATTCCTCCAATATGTCTGCAGGTCTTCCTTTAAAACCCAGCTCCTGGCAACTTGTTTGCCTTCAATTACATTGGCTTGTCAAATAGCATCCCTTGTGATACAAGATATTTCTTCCCATTAGAAACCCGCATATCTGACACCGATTTTGCAGTTGTGCTTGTACTTGTGAGTCCCACTTAAGTAGATCTACCATCAATCCCCTGGTCAGAAGACTGCCAAGTGGTACCAATACTGACTGGTTTATATTGTTCGCAATTTTTTAACCATGTCAGGGTAATTAGATCAAATAAAACCAGTTATCAACTCATTCATCTTAGCTATACTTAAATCAGGCTTCTATTGGGTCGTAAATGTAGTATTCTGTCATTAAATAGATACCTCATTTGAATCATAATACCTACATTTTTTAAAGCTACAGGCTAAACTTGGGAAATGCAGGAGCATCATCCTATTTATCAGAGCCATTGTTTTAAATGAAGGAGAGAAATTTTCCACCAAGAGCAGCTTTAACCATGGCAGCAATACATCTCTTAAACTTCACAATTCAGAATATTCTGACATAGATAATCAAATGTAAGGCACTGCTGAAATGTATAACAACAAGCCAATAATTTTAAGGAAATACAGATTTCCACTTATCATAGGGATATGTCAGACAGGAAAGACCAGCTAATCGATCCAGCCTATTCCTTATGCATCACTCTGACATTTCTGCCTCATTCAACAGTAAAACTAAGAATTCTTATGCACCAGATTTGAAGGAAGACACATTGTCAGTACATGCTACACATGCTCCTGTAAGCAGGTGTGAAACTATTCCATTAAATTGAAATTAATGCTGACTAAATCCAATTGTATTTTCACAAATTATTCTATGGCAAAATTTAAGTATTTTTCATTTCTTTTACAGATTTTTAAACTCAACGTTAGCAGTAATTTTTGTATAGTTCCAGATATACAAAAGCACATACAATATGTAACTATGTATAGAACATTATATTAAACATTCTTCTCCTCCCGATCAATATAGCTTACAGTGAATTACAATACCATGGGAATTGGTTGTTTTCTGGTAAATTGCCCAAGTTACATTGTTTGGCCAAGCCATTGTAGAGAACGGTCTGCAGAATATGTGGCAATTTTGCACCCAGCTTTCGCCAGCTCAAACCAGATACAGAAGAATCTAGAAGTTTTCATTGTCTGTACTTTCAGTACTAGATAAGAACACAGGAACAGGTGAAAGCAAATCCAGCCCCTACAGCCTGTTCAGGTATTGAATCGGATCACACTGATACGAACCTCAATTCCATTAAACTGGCACGGATTCATTTCAAGCAATTTATTCAGATCTAAGGCAAAGAAAAAACAGCAACATTTCACCCTGCCCAAACTTCAGAGCGCATAAGAAATTGATGCAATTATTGTCCATTAATTAGGCAGATACAACATACGCACTAGTATTCAAAGTTACTATGAGAAGTTTTGGTTTCACATCAAATAATAATGATTTACATTTGTAGTTGCCTTTATGTACAAAAGCTTAAGGAATTAAGGATGTCCACTTAATCATTTTCAGTCTCCAATTATTAGTGTTGTTTCCAATTTACATATTTCTCCTACCTTCACCCTAGTCCAACTTGGACTCTTCCCTTCCTTGACTTGACTGTTCACATTTCTGAGATAGGCTGTCCACGAACATCCATTATAAGCCCACTGACTCACACTGTTACCTCGATTACATCTCTTCATTCCCTGTTACCTGCAAGGATTTTGTTCCGTTCTCCCAGTTTCCTGATCTCCGTGCCATCTGTTCTGATGTTGCCACCTTCCACTGGGCTGCCTCTGACATGACAGCCTTTATCCTCAAGCAAAGACCACACTCCCATTGTGGTTGACAGGACCCTCCGTCTTGTCTGACCCATCTCCTGCACTTCTGCCCTCACCCCTTCTCCTTCTTCCCAGAACAAAAAGCTCTTACTTTCTACGCCACTGATCTCTGCGTTCAAAGGATCATCCTTCCCCAACCTTCCACCCCTCTGCTCCACTGTCAGCATTTGGCAAGGTTGATACCCTCCATCACAGCCTGGTCACCCTCCATCATTTCAAACATTTCCTCTCTTTCCCATAGTAACTACTCTCATCAATTCACCTCCACCGTCCTCACTGTCCAAGGCCCTAAAACATACCTTCCAACTGAAGCTATGTTTCACTTCTACTTCTTTCAATCTCATCGACCGTATTCACTGCTCACAATACAGTTTTCTTTACACTGGCAAGACCAAACGCAGACTGGGTGACCACTTTTGCGGAACACCTCCGTTCTATCTACAGGAATGAACCTGACATTCCGGTTTCCTGCCAGTTTATTAAATAACCTTGCTCTTATGCTAAAATTTCTGACTTGGATCTGGTATAATGTTCCAACAAAGCACAACACCTCATTTTCACTTGGATACTTTATAGTTCCTCAGTCTCAATATTGAATTCCACAACTTCAAAACTGACCATGTCTGTTGTTCATTTTTCCTTTTTTTCCACCTCCTCTCCCCTCACAGCCTGTCTCATTTGCGTTTTATTTATTTTGATCTCAGTACAGGGGACCCATTCTCCCCCTTACACACCTTAACTTAAACCCATGTTACGTTTCTTTTTCACCTGTTTGTCTTTTGCACTGGGCCTCTACACCATCTGTTCTTTTTGCCCCTCCTCTATCTCTGTCAAAAATATAAAACAAATATTTCCAAAGTCTTCCAGTTCTGAATAAGAGTCATACGGGACTCAAAAGGTAGTAATCTTTTATGTGACAGCTTATAAGTGCTTATAGAATTTCAAGTTGTCTACTCCCCATGATCCAACCTGCTTCTTTTTTCACAACCCCATGTTGACTTTGCTGGATTGTATTATGATTTTCTAGATATCCTGCTGCTTCTTCGTTCATAATGGTATACAGTACTTGCCCAATGGGATGTTGAGCTAACTGGCCCATAATTTCCTGTTTTCTGTCTCCATTCTTTCGTAAATTAAGGTATTTATTATTAGAATTAGAATCCCTACTGTGTGGAAACAGGACCTTCGGCCCAGCAAGTCCACACTGACTCTTGGAGCATTCCACCCAGACCCATCCCCCTATAACCCACACACCCCTGAACACTATGGGCAATTTAGCATGGCCAATCCACCTAGCCTGCACATCTTTGGACTGTGGGAGGAAACCGGAGCACCCGGAGGAAACCCACGCAGACATGGGGAGAATGTGCAAACTCCACACAGTCACCTGAGGTTGGAATTGAACCCGGGTCCCTGGCGCTGTGAGGCTGCAGTGCTAACCACTGAGCCATCGTGCCGCCGTTACATCTGTGATTTTCCAATCTGCTGGGATTTGGGGAATTTTGGAAGATTACAAGCAAGGCACCCAATAGCTTTTACAATGAATTAAAATTCTTGGCAAAGATGCAGTGTATGCATCGGTCCAGTATAAGGTAAAGTCGCCATTGTCTTACCAGGCAGCAGGGCTGCTCTCTCATTAGAGAGGGGGAGATGACTGGTGCTGGTTTAACCCAAGGGTTGCCATGCCTCAGATGAGGGGGGAGGTGGAGAAGGAGAGTCCTTCATAGTAACATCAGCTAATGCAGGAATTGAACCTGTGCTGTTGGTATCACCATGCATCAGAAGTCAGCCATCCAAGCTAGCCAGCATCCATCACATCACTCAAAAAGTACATTGTATATTGTTGGTTAGTGGCACTTTTTCCCCCACGTAATCCTAAATTAATTGTTTTAAATGTAGTTATAATTTTGTTCAACAAGAGTCTCAGTGCTTCTAAGAAATAATTTGCAACAGTAACGAGCATTTCATCTGAGATTCCATCTTAATTTACTAATGGTCACATTCCACCAGCTCTTCATTTCCTATAAATCATTTGTACTTCGTTACCAGCAAGCTAGCTCATTGTGATCTCAGACCTCTGATCCCACGAAACAAAATATAAATTCAAGAGGGGACACAAAAGAATATATGAAGTTGTTTTGCCAGTTTCTTTTGTGGCTTATTTCCATGCACCTGTGCAGAACAGAATGTATGAGAGAGATACAAAATTGAGATCAAATAGTGAACAATGAAACAAGGAAGTGAAGGATTACAAACTTGACCCTAAATTGAAAAGCAATAAAGGACACTAGGTCAACGAATTTAGCAAACAAATTCATCATTACTTTGCAAAGATCCTTGTCACACATATAAGCAATTCACAAGAATACCTGACTAGGAGACAATTTCATCTAAAAATTCAGTTTAAGAAGTGAATTGAAAGCAAACGAATCTAGGAACTTCAGACAACTATAACTGATCGAAGCAGTGCAGTGGCAACACTGAAGGATGAAGAACATTGGCACTAAGTGATGAAACTTCATTTTAAAATTTCAAATACCATTCAGTCACTGACAAATTCTGGAATATGTACAAAAGATTTGATTTTGACACCCTTTCCCTCCCACACTCTTTCCATCACACAGACTAGCAAATTCTCAAGAGGAGTCAGAAATTACTCCCAGTTTGTTTTGAGTTAGTTCATTGCAGTAGTGGTAGTACTGCGGTATAGAAAATCACCCATTTGTTTTTCCATATTAAGTGATAATTAAATGGCAAAAGGGTCAATCAGGCTGAATTCCTAAACATCGCCATTATAAAATCACAACTATTGAAAAACAGATGTTAGGATGTTAGGCAGGATTGAGTTCAACTGTAATTCTTTCTAATGTCAAAGAATTTTCTAGAACAATAAATGTCAGCCTAGTCAGTGGCCAGTTCCAGTAATGATTACATGAAAACCATTTTGCACACACAAAATCAGTCAACATGTTAAGTCAACCTCCACCAAGAAAGGTTATCATGAACTCGTATTATACATAAAGAAAGAGGGAAATTACATGGAGGGGGTGATTTGAAGTATATCATGATTTTCTGACAGAACATTAAACCTCACTTATTTCTTCAAAGTTTTTTTTAAATTTCAATCATCTCATTCCACAAGGAAATGACTTCAGATAATCAGATGCACAACTGGTGACTGCAGTTCTTTTGATACCACAGTCCTGAGAAAACAGGGGAATTAAATAACTCATTTACACTGAACACTTCATACTATTTATAGACAGCATTCAACCCCAGCCACAGTGAGAAGACTTTGAACGTCAGCAAAAAATTTCTTCAACTTGAAGGTTGAGTCATGTGGTTACTTTATCATAAACCATACTGCCTTCACATACAGCAGGTGAAGAAGCTTCATCAACAGCAGTAAAATACGATCTAAATAGCTAATAGCTCTCATACTTGCCTAGGCTCTCTTAATCACACTTTTGTGCCTCTATTTTACCTTGATTCTAGGATCACATTTCCTCTGAATTTCCCTCATTTTTTCCAAAGCATTTCACTCAATGTGTTGAATTCAAAGCTCAAAAAGTCTGTCAACCTTAATGTTGGTATTCCCTGGACCCTAAATTGTGGAATTTATATCCTTTCTTGTTCCCTTTTTCTTTGAGGTTTGACACAAACTACCTATTTGTAACAACTTAAATTATCTCCCCTCTTTCCTACCGTTGTAGACTTGATAAAGTCAAAGAGATCTACAGCACAGAAAAAGGCCCTAAAGTCCATTGAGTTTGCATTGATTAAAAATGACCAGCTAACTATTCTAATTCCATTTGCTAGCACTTGGCCCATAAGCCTTGTGTGCTTATGATTCAAAGGCTTAACATTTAAAAAGTATTTAGGTGTGAGGATTTCTGCCTCTGCCACCCTTATAGACAGTGAATTCCACCACTCACCATCCTGTAAGTGAAGAATTTTACCTCACATCTCCTCTAAACGTCCTGCCCTTGACCTTAAGTTTCTGCCCCATGGTCACTGATCCCTACACTAAGGGGAAAAGTTCTGTCCGTTCTATCCTCCTTAATTTTTTACATCTCGATCATGCCCCCACCCCCTTCAGTCTGCTCTATTCCAAGGAAAACAACCCCAGTCTATCCAATTTCTCTTCATATCTAAAATTCTCCAGCCCAGGAAACATCTCTGCACCCTCTCCAGTGAAGTTACATGCCTCTTATAATGTGAGCAGCTTATTGAATACCGAAGGCTTTGCATATTATACTGGTACAACACAGAGACAGATAGCAAAAACAAGTAAGTCTTTCTACCTCCGTATTCATAACACAGTAAAATTAAACTGTCAAAGACCCCCAAATAGTTGCTCCAAATGGTTTCTAACTAGACCTTTGAATAACCAATCTCAGGCTTTGCGGCTAATTAATTTCCAAACCACCAGTTTTGTATCTTAAACAAACGATTTAACTAAAATACACCAACTTTAGGAGAGAGAAAATCAACAAGCCAGTAAGATGATTCATACTTACGCTTTAAACTCGAAATATTTGTTTTCAGCCACCGCTTCAGACAAAAGATAGGCAAACAAACACAGTTAAGGGATAAATAAATCAAGAAAACTGACCAGATTGCATAAATGGCTTTCACAATGCATTATTTCACAGGCAGAAAAGTGGACTCTTTGGCTACTTTTTCTGAAATAATGATCAGGATCACCTTCTCAGCTCACCCAAGCAAATACTTCTAACTCGGCTTTTTATCTTGGGGTTTCTGGAAGCTGGTGTAGTGGATTAAGCAGGGAGCTTTCAAATCTTGATGCTGTCTCAGCAGCAGCCCGGAACCATCTCTCAGAAAACAGTTTAAAAGACTTCAATTCTAGTTCCATCCTTATAGGCTGATCAATTCTTCCTGAGGTCTCAGTTTCCACTCAACAACTGCCATCTGCTTGATCATAGGGTCTCTTGTAGACTTACTGGAACCAGTACCCAGGTACTAACCTCATTTAAAGCCAACTTCTGCCATCTGCTTAAACACAGTGCTCTTCCCAGGAACACTGTGTATATTAGAACCTTTTATTCAAGGCTCATTGTGCAAGTAGCCTCCAAGCATGGCCTCACATACAAACAAAGCTCATCTGGTCTATTCTTTTCCTTTACCTCAAGCTGTTCTGAAGTCCACAAGTCATTTCCAGTTCTCAATTTAAAACTGATAAAAGAATAAAAATAAAAATAATGGAAAACCAGTAAAGATTCATCAAAACATTAGCTATTATATGAAGTTGATTTGGAAATGTCTTAAACAAGACTGTTCATATACCGTAGCTGTTTATTTCAAAAAAGTAAAGTTTTACATTTGTAAATGTGCCTGAACTCCAGAGGGAGTTTCCAAGTTGAAATACATTTATAACTTTTAAAAATAGAGGTAATTTATTCCTTTTTATTCTATTATGTTGGAAGGTTGTTTCTTTTTGAGTAGCTATAATATTTACAACAGATTTCATATCACGAATTACTGTTGCATATTGTCGATAACAGTGTGCGATAGGTCACTTTCCAAGCTGTTCCATTTAAATATCTTCCACAATATAGACAGGAGTAGAATTTAAATGAATGTTAAATATTGCATTCGTACAAATTCCAATTTTCTCAACAATAGAATATGTTCATTACCCTAGCACTCCTGATCAGGCTGACTTTGTGTACCAGTGCACAGCCTCTTTTGCTTCCCACCAAGATATTTCAAGAATCCTGTGTTGTCAAAAGAAATTTTCAACTACGTTCAGCTACTTCTGACAGAAAACAGCCTTGATATAGAACTACAAAACGAAATAAATATTTTAATTCTTACCAAGTCAAAGGCACAGTCCAACGTTAAGTTAATATAGGCATAGCTCCTCAATTCCAAAGTGATCAATTTTCACTCCATCAGAAGTGGGGATGTTCACTTCTGGTTGCACAATGTTCAACGCCATTCACGACTCCTCAGATGCTGGAGTAGTCTATGCCCAAATGTGGCGAGGTCTGAACAATATCCGTGCTTGGTCTGACAAATGGCAAGTAACATTCATGCCACATAAATGCCAGGCTACAACCATGTCCAACAAGACAGAACCTAACCACTGTCCCTTGATATTCAATGGTATCACCATTACTGAATTCTATCACATTCTATCAACATTCTGGAGGTTACCATTAGCCACAAAACAAACTGGCATTGGTTACATGAACTGGTCAGAAGCTAGGAATCCTGCAATGACTATCATACCTCCCGAAGCCTCTTCACCATCTACATGGCACAAGTCAGAACTGTGACGAAATCCACCCCATTTGCCTGGATGTGTGTAGCGCCAACAACGCTCAAGAAGCTTGACATCATTCAAGACAAAGTCTTGAATGATTAGCACATCAACAAAAATTCAGACCCTCCACTACTGGCGCTCAATAGCAGCAGTGTGTACTATCTACAAGATACACTGCAGAAATTCACCAAAGCTCTTAGGACACCTTCCAAAAAGCACCTTCCAAACCCAAAAACGACCACTGCCTACAGTTCACATGAAAGCCACTCACCATCCTGACAAGATTGTGGGTGTGCCTACGTCAAATGGGACTCAGTGGTTCATGGCAGCACCACATTGCCACATTCTCAAGGGCAACTGGGAATGAGCAGTAAATGCCCACATGAATGAACAAAAATAAATTGGATTGGATATAGCAGATTTGTGCCAATGGGAGCTAAATTAATGGTACACACATAAGCATGGTTTGTATTCACGAGTTTAGAAGGCCAAGAATTGATTAAAATTTAGGTGTTTAAACAGACGAAATAAGGTAGATACAGAACATATTCTCCTTGAAGGAAGAATCTAAATCAAAAAACGTACAATCTTAAAATTACATGTCAGTTAGGAATGAAAGAATGAATCATTTTTCACATAAAGGGTAATGAAAATTTATTACTCTTTCCCCGAAAATAAGGAAAGCTAAGCTACTTGAAAAATTTAAGACTAGGATTGATGGATTTTTGTTAGGCTAGGGCAGTAAGAAATATAAAATAATGATGGATAAATGGAGCTGGGTCATCATCTTACATAATGGCAAGACAGGTTCAAGGAACGGAATGGCCTCATCATGTTCATATAACTGAAATCAATTAGCAATCCACAAATTAGGGTTCAAAACGGGATGGACTTCTATAGTCTGTGTAGCTTCATCAAGCAATGCCTATGTAACAGAGCCATTGGGAAACAAAACATTAATACTAACTTCAACGAACAAAACACAATACTTTCAAACAGCAAACTGACATGTAGCTCAAAACATGAGAAAGAATGCAATAAGAAAAGTTAATTTGGGGCACCCAGACAACATCCAATTCTGTCTCAACACCCTCCAGCCACATGTTGTCCAGAGGAAATTCTTTCAAGTTTCTCTCCACTTGCCCTCCAAAGTATACCCCACGTGCATTTTACAACATAAAAATTAACTTCATTTCCATTTGATCGCTAGGTTCTTTTTAAAGGCAAATTATAAAGTATGAACAGCCTTTGGAGTCTGTCAAAAATAACTATTCCTTGGAGGAAATAAATTCCTTTTAATCTCAGGATATAAGCATTAATTAATCAACTTTTATGTACGTTCTTTCTTTATACATTTTAATAAACTTTGATCATGACCACTTTGAAGTGCACCGGTTCATTTTTATGAGCCTCCAGCAACAGAAATATCTTTGTGACTCTTCAGTTTTGATGAACAACAGAGGGGTAACTTTTTCACTCGGAGGGTGATGCCAGAGGAAATGGTAGAGGCAGGTGCAAATGCAACATTTAACAGGCATGTGGATGGGTATATGAATAGAAAGGGTTTAAGAGGACTATGCGCCAAAAGCTTGCAAGTGGGACTAGGTCAGATTGGGATGTCTGGTTGGTGCAGACAAGTTGGACCAAAGGGTCTGTTTCCCTGCTGTATAACTGTATAACTCCATCTGCCCCCAAAACTAAACGTGTGCCTAACCACTTGGGGAGTGACCAATAAAAGAAATTCAATGAAAGGCCACGTGTATACAAAGACCCCAATTTTTTATTTTACTTTAACTTTCATTGTGATGGAGTCAGGAGGGACTGTTTTACAACAAAAGGACAAGGGAAGGAATTGTTGTACTTTTAAAAAGTAAGTTATTGAAAATCATTGTAAGTTTTCTTTAAACCGTTGTCTCACAAGCAACGAGATAAGGTATAAGAGAA
Organism: Ginglymostoma cirratum; assembly: GCA_024137785.1. NCBI lineage: Eukaryota > Metazoa > Chordata > Chondrichthyes > Orectolobiformes > Ginglymostomatidae > Ginglymostoma > Ginglymostoma cirratum. Next base: position 21,380,268 of record JAHRHZ010000080.1, on the reverse strand, counting down.
GATGGCCTGGTTCCCTGGTGTGTATACAAATTGAGATTCAGCTGATAAGGTGCTGATCGGTTTGAACGACTATGACCAATTATGGATGCCAACAGTCATAAGACTGACGACAACTCTCCAATTGGTTTTAAAGGTTTGTGGGTGTAAACAACGCAATGAGCAGCCTTCAAGCCTCTGGAAGGAGATCTCTCTCTCTCTCTACCCCGCCCCAGTCAAACACCAGAAACTAAAGAAACCCAATTATTTCCTCCTACCAATCACTCTAATCTGTTGTTTTTAACTAACAAGTCAGAGACATATTTTGTGAACTGAAGGACTCGAGAAACTAAAGAAACATCCCACTGAATCCTGAGGACTTGTTCAGTATACAAACGTGGTCTGGGTTTTCTGTTAACCTGAGTCTGAGTCTGAGTCTATCAGACTGCTCAATTAAGAACTTTGTGTACTTTGATCATTATTTTTAACTCCAGGAATGCAGGGGTTCAATTTCCTGTCCCAGTAAAGTACAATGCATATTCATTGTTTTATATAATTGCCAATCATACATTCGTTGAATCCTAATATTTGACACCATTTCTAAAACACTGCTTTAATTGTAACAAATTCAGATACACAGATCACAAGTGATTAGTGGTTTAACATTTCACTAAAAGTTTTACTTTAATCTATTCATTGGTTATACTACTGAGCACCCGTTAATTATACTACAATGTAATTATTGGAAATGGAGTACAGTTTACAGAATTAGCTGGATGTACGTCTGTCGTCCAAGTTCATCATCTTTAGCAAATTCAGAAAATTAATTTCAGAAATGCTAGTTCAACTCACTGGCTCCTAATTGTGCTTTTTCATTTTGGTAAACAAAACTGCAATAGACACTATATGGCAATAGATGAATGATATCTGAAATAAGTTAACAGTATAACTCAGTATTCTGGCTTTTGCAATGCTCTGGTGATTTGCAAGAGGATACTGTTACAAAGCTAAGCAACATGGTTAGGAAGAATAGGAAAGAGGCTGAGTTCTAGAATTAGTACTTAAATGACACTAAGCTTTAGGGTTTTAAAATCTGTGGCTTCTTTTAGGAAGGAAAAAAAAATGTAAAAATACTCAATAGTTTTGAGATCCTGCAGAAGAATTAATGAGAAAGCCACTCAGAGAATCTTGATCTCAACACTATAGGCCAAATAAGTAAAGTTTAAAATGTGGTGTGTTTTAAAATTAGGGATAACAAGGTGTAGAGCTCGATGAACACAGCAGGCCAGGCTTCATCAGAGGAGCAGGAAAGCTGACGTTTTGGGTCTGGACCCTTCTTCGGAAA
>JAHRHZ010000080.1:21308633-21378547 GCA_024137785.1 Ginglymostoma cirratum | reverse complement strand
TTTCCGAAGAAGGGTCCAGACCCAAAACGTCAGCTTTCCTGCTCCTCTGATGTTGCCTGGCCTGCTGTGTTCATCCAGCTCTATACCTTGTTAACTCGGATTCTCCAGCATCGGCAGTTCCTACTATCTCTGTGTTTTAAAGTTGAACTGTTTTGATTTAATATTGAATGGCTTAAAAGGAACAAATTATGCTGTTACGGAACGCAAGAGCCATTGCTTATTTTGTTTTTCTACTGACAACCTGATTTAAAAACTGGTTTCAGCCATGCCAAGTTAATTGTAATGAATCCAGCCTATGATGTGCTAGGCAGGCAGCAGTAGGCTCCACACTGTCAAAATATTTCACACGAATCAATTGTCAATGTAATGTATCAAATTTGCAAACTCGGAGCAAACAGGATTTGCTGTTGAGTCACGTAATACTCAGTGATCTTGACAACTAGAGGTGAATGACGAGATGTTTCACCAGTCTAGTCAACCTTAAGCAAGTTACCGTACACCTCTTACTGCAACAGACAAATGACAATGTAATACAAATGCAAAAACACAAAAATTTATTGCTCCATAAAATTTGGAAGTTAAACGGTTCGGAAGTGCATTTTATGTTAGTGATGTACTGTGCACAAAACCACTAATAAATCTCCAGTCTAGATTAAGTCGGTTGGTATCAGCAAGCCAACAGGAGTGCTACAACTTGTTTTATTGCCCAGATATTCACATAAGAATATCAGACCGTTTCTGTTCCTTATCACTATCCAGAGGCTACTTGTGGAAAGCATGCATATTTGAATGCCAGGCGATGCTCATATCAGGTTTGGCTGTTCACTAGCTGCTCACTATAGCAAATGTTGAGGAATGGGTACTTGCTCAGGGGTACCAATAGGGTGATCCTTGCTTACGAAATCATGTTCCAGCATCACTCAGCAAATTCAGCACTAACCGGAGATAAATTACTGTACTTCACCTCTACCTGCAACAACAGTAAATTATACGTCAAGAATTGAGTGGATGAGAGTCTGAGGCAGAGTAAATGAGAAAGAAAAAAACTTAGAACAAAGTCAAGCAGTAAAGTTGATTAACTGATTGGGTGAAGTTTGAACTGTTGAACTTGTGTGGAGGAAAGATTGAAGGAAGTAGCTGGGCTAAAGGTCCAAACAGTTTTAAAATTAACCCAGATAAGGGATGGCAGCTGACCTTTTTTTTAAATTCAAGAGGTAGTAGGACATGCATGTCACCTGAGGAAAGATAAAAATAATTGGAGATCTCCCTGTATTAAGGCTGTATGTATTACAGTAGTGCAGGAAACACAAAATTTTGAAAAGGACCTCAACAATGTTTCCTGCCCCATCTCTTGCTATACACTGCCCTGACCTGCACACTTTCTAATGTCCTCTGAGCCAGCCTTCAAGCCTTTATTGTTTTCTGTATCTGAAAGTGTCACAGTCATGCTACAAGTGCTCAACATGTTTCAAGTAACAAGCCTACTCCATGTATGTGGTATGTTAACATTCATTTCATCAATTAGCCTCCAAATGGAGCTCAGGAATAAACACAAGTCTGCATTCAAGTTAAAAACCAAAAGAACTGCAGATGCCGTAAATCAGGAACAAAAACAAAGTTGCTGGAAAAGCTCAGCAGGTCTGGCAGCATCTGTGGAGGAGAAAACAGAGTTAACATCTTGGGTCCGGTGACCCTTCCTCAGAATTCAGTTCCTCAGTCCTGAGGAAGGGTCACTGGACCCGAAACGTTAACTCTGTTTTCTCCTCCACAGATGCTGCCAGACCTGCTCTGCATTCAAGTTACTGTGAACGTTTAATGAAGCAGTCCAATAAACTTGTCAGCACTCAAGTGTTACAACACTGATACAGACTATTAACATTTCAAGTGATTAACTGAAAGAAATTATACTATAAATGTTTTTGTTTGAAAATTATAACAAACTGTGTATATTCAAAAGTAAAAGAAAGCAAGCACAATCGAAATAACATTATTGTTTATAAGCATATATGCTATAAATCAAGTTTTACATTCGCTTCCCTTCCCCTACAATAGCTCTCCTATCTTCAGTGGTAGATTCGATCTTCCAAAAACTAATTAGTGTCACTTTACCTGACACCATTTTAAGGTATACTGTTCTGACTGTGAAATCAGTCACTTGTAACTACTGCCCAGACTTCCTGATGAATTTTTACAGTCTGCCAGTAAACAGAGAATTGTACATGTGTGCATCACAAAGTTATAAGCTAAAAAAAGGAATTTTCATCTTCGAAGAATAAGGGTGGCAGATGTTACCATTCAACTGATGGAGCTGCAATACAACATGAACATCTGTGCTGCGTGCACCTTGTCAATTCATAAAACAGCAAACAGTATTTCTTAAATTTTGCACACCATCTGCAATGAATTCCAGTTTCCAAGCAAGTGAAAATTGTGTGTGTTTAAAAGGGCTGGTAAATATGCAGTATGCTCCCTTGTCAAATCATGCCACATAACTGATAAAAATCATATTTTTATAGAATGGAATAGAATTAGAGTTTTACAGCCCCTAGGCCTTACAACCCATCATTTGAGAGCTGGTCATGAAGAACCAATGTTCTGTAATCTCAGCATTTAGCCCATAGCCTTGTAATGCTATGGCACTTCAAGTCTCCATCTAAATATTTAAATGTTGTGATAAAGAGAGAGAGGATTATCCCTATGCTTTTTTGATCTTGCAAATTACCACAGAATTCTATGGTGCAGGCTGGATCTAAGTTTTTTTGTGCATAAGTCACAATAAGTTAGAATACAGATACAGCAAGTAATTAACAAGGTAATTAAGGAGGCTAATGGAATAATGTCCTTTATTATGAATGGAACTGAACATACTGTGTGGTGTTTTGGTCTTCATATTTGAGAAAGGATGTAAATGCGTTGAAGGTGGTTCAGAGGATATTTACTGGGTTGATAACTGGAATGGGTGTGTTGTCGTATGTGAGAAGGTTGGATAGACTGGGTTTGTTGCCACTGGACTTCAGAAGATTGAGGAGTGACTTGATTTAAGTGTGTAAGTTACAGTCTGAACAAGGCAGACATCGAAACGTTGTATCTTCTTGTGGCTGAGTCCTCAACCAGGGAGGGGCATAGAACATAGAACATAGAACATAGAACATTACAGCGCAGTACAGGCCCTTCGGCCCTCGATGTTCCGCCGACCTGTGAAACCAATCTGAAGCCCATCAAACCTACACTATTCCCTTATCATCCATATGTTTATTCAACGACCATTTAAATGCCCTTAAAGTTGGCGAGTCTACTGCTGCTGCAGGCAAGGCATTCCATGCCTTTACTACTCTCTGAGTAAAGAATCTAACTCTGACATCTATCCGAGATCTATCACCCCTCAATTTAAAGCTATGTCCCCTCATGCTAGCCGTCACCATCCGAGGAAAAAGGCTCTCACTGTCCACCCTATCCAATCCTCTGATCATCTTGTATGTCTCTATTAAGACACCTCTTAACCCTCTTCTCTCTAACGAAAACAGCCTCAAGTCCCTCAGCCTTCCCTCATAAGACCTTCCCTCCATGCCAGGCAACATCCTGGTAAATCTCCTCTGCACCCTTTCCAATGCTTCCACATCCTTCCTATAATGCGGTGACCAGAACTGTATGCAATACTCCAAGTGCGGCCGCACCAGAGTTTTGTACAGCTTTTTCAACATGACCTCACGGCTCCGAAACTCAATCCCTCTACCAATAAAACCTAACACACCGTACGCCTTCTTCACAACCCTATCAACCTGGGTGGCAACTTTCAGGGAGCTATGCACATGGACACTGAGATCTCTCTGCTCGTCCACACTACCAAGAATCTTACCATTAGCCCTGTACTCCGTATTCCTGTTACTCCTTCCAAAGTGAATCACCTCACACTTTTCCGCATTCAACTCCATTTGCCACCTCTCAGCCCAGCTCTGCAGCTTATCTATGTCCCTCTGTAACCTGCAACATCCTTCCGCACTATCCACAACTCCACCGACTTCCGCAAATTTACTAACCCATCCTTCTATGCCCTCATCTAGGTCATTTATAAAAATGACAAACAGCAGTGGTCCCAAAACAGATCCTTGCAGTACACCACTAGTAACTGAACTTCAGGATGAACATTTCCCATCAACCATCACCCTATGTCTTCTTACAGCTAGCCAGTTTCTGATCCAAACCGCTAAATCACCATCAATCCCATGCCTCCGAATTTTCTGCAATAGCCTACCGTGGGGAACCTTATCAAATGCTTTATTGAAATCCATATACACCACTTCAACCACTTTACCCTCATCCACCTGTTTGGTCATCTTCTCAAAGAACTCAATAAGGTTTGTGAGGCACGACCTACCCTTCACAAAACCGTGTTGACTATCCCTAATCAAATTATTCCTTTCTAAGGATTTATAATCATCATTTCTTATAATCCTTTCCTACACTTTACCCACAACCAAAGTAAGGCTCACTGGTCTATAATTACCAGGGTTGTCTCTACTCCCCTTCTTGAACAAGGAGACAACATTTGCTATCCTCCAGTCTTCTGGCACTATTCCTGTAGACAATGGCGACATAAAGATCAAAGCCAAAGGCTCTGCAATCTCCTCCCTAGCTTCCCAGACAATCCTAGGATAGATCCCATCCAGCCCAGGGGACTTACCTATTCTCACACTTTCCAGAATTAACCGTCTTCAGTTAATTGCAGCACTGTCTTCAAATCTGTGATTGCCCTTTTAGGGCAAGGACAAAAGAGCATTTTATTTGAGGATTATGTGACTTTTGAACCCACTGCCTCAGATGACAGTGAAGGTGGAGCCACTGAATATTCTTAATAGAAGTTGATGATCAATTTTTGTTTGGCAATGCAATTCAAGGCTATCACAAGTCAATGGGAATGTGAAGTTCAAAACAAACGTATCAGCCAAGATCTTACTGAATGGTGGGGCTAGCTCAAGGGGCAGAATTGCCCATTCCTGCCCCCAATTTGTATATTTATGTGACCAATCACAGCAAGGAACAGCTATCAATCAGCACTGTAGCACATTCAGCTAGGTTAAGTTAATTGCAAAATTACAACAGAGGATTTAGTTTAAATCAACTTCTTGATGAGATCTTGAACAAATTGTTAGAAGGGCACAATATCTGCAGTGTTATCACAATGACATTACAGCGAGGTGCAACGAGGCCTGGGTTCCCTTGTTCACCAGTCACAAACTAAGCATGCATGTACAGCAAGTAGTGAAAGTGGCAAATGTGTTGGCTGTCAAAGCAAAAGGGAATTGAGTACAGGAGCAAGGATGTTTTGCTGCAATTATGTAGGGCCTTGATGGGATGGCACCCAGAGTACTGTGTGCAGTTTTGGTCTCCTTACTCAAGGATTTGGAGGGAGTGTCAAAAATGTTTGACAGTCTAGTTCCTGGAACGGCAGGACTGATGTATGAAGAGAGACTGGAATCTGTTAGGACAGCATTCACTCAATTTTAGAAGAATGATGGGGGGGTGGTGAGATCTCATAGAAACATGTAAAATTTTAACAGGACTACACAGGGTAAATGTAGGAAGGATGTTCCAATGACCAGGAGTCCAGAACTAGGTCTCATAGTTTAGTGTTACGGGGTAGGGCATTTAGGACTGAGATGAGGAGATATTTCTTCAACCAGAGAATGGTAAGCCTGTGGAACTACCTGCGACTGAAAACGGTTTAGGCCAAAACATTGAATGTTTTCAAGAACGGAGTTAGATACAGTTCTTAGGACTGAGGGAGCATGTGGAGAAAGCAGGAACTGGGTACAGAGTTGGATGATCAGCCATAGCAGAGTAGGCTCAAAGGCCTAAAAAGTCTACATCCACTCCTATTTTCTATATTTCTATTAAGTATAATGTTAGCTATGTAAAATTTTCAACTTAACTGTGAAAATCATACTGTGTAGTAAGAGATTGTGCCCTTCTGAGCTGAAATTGCATTTGAAGAAAGTTCTGTATGAGGGGAAACGCATTGGTGGATACAGGACAGTCACTGAGAAGGGTTAGAAGTAACTGGAATGATGAATTACAAGTGCTAGAATACAAGAAATATATCACAAAATGTTAATGCATTGGCTTAAAATACAATTTTCTCAAAAAAAATTAGTGAATACTAAATAAGCACCATGAAAAAACTGTCAACTGGATCCATCATTTTAATATTATACCAAACATGCTGTCTGACCAGCCACTTATTCCTTTTATGGTTTTCTTGCTGTTCTCCATTTTATGTACAAGGTAGATAAAATTGCAGGTTTAGTTTCCGATTTGTGACAAATAGATCACTAGTTCCATAATTTAAGAAGCAAACAAGCGTTATTTGACATATACTAAGGGATTGTCTGGACAGAATGAGTGTATGTAGCAACTCAGAAACCTTAATTGAAGCATTATGGAAAATTACAAAATTTCGCATTTGCAGCATTTACCAATTATTGTATAGTATTCTGTAAATACCAGAAAGCAGAACTACAAGATCATCATAATAAAAAAACTAAAACCAATTGGTTGTATTAGGTCTCGAAGCCACTTTACATGGTGTGCTAATTATATCAGCTAGTTTGTCTGACTTTTTCATTGAAAAATACATCATCTAACAAGTTTATGAACTACAGCAAGCTTCCACTGCTAGCAAGACAGACTCATCAGGAGCTCTGCTGTGGACTTCAAAAGAATTTAATAATGATATTAAAAATTACTTCTGTCACAATCATCAGCTTTGAACAAATAATTCTAAAGGGAAATGAGAAAAACAAATGACTTTCATATTGTAAATTTTCATCCCATTAAAGAAAAATAGACATTAAAGAAAAATAAATGTCTGCAAAGCAGACATGAATGTAACCGAGAGGTTCAAAGGAAAGGAGAAATCAATGGCAATTGTCAAGGCAACAGGACGGAAAACTGACTGTCTGACACATGGTCTTTGTTTCCTTTGCAGGTAGCAATGTGCAATTTTTACTTCCCAGATAGTCACATAAATTAATTAGATTTTTATGACAACAGATGAAATTTTAATTAATGAATCTCACAAATGTGCACTCTAAGAGAATCCATGAAGCTGAATTCACCCCCATGATGCAAAACACATTCAGTTTCATTTCACAAAGGAATTTCCGTACATCTAAAAACACCCAACATCATTTCTGCCACAGCACTGTATGGAAAGCAACGTGGGTCTAAACAATGACTGGGACCTTGCCATATAACTAATGACTTGCATTTTATTGTATTACCAGCAGTCACCATCTTCCTTTAGGTCACAGAACACCTAATAGTGCAGAAATAGGCCATTTAGTCCATCCAGTCCACACTGACTCTCCGAAGAGCATCCCACCCAGACTCAGCCCCCCACCGTATCCAATTTACCAGAGCTAATCCACCTAGCCTACACAATGAGCACTACGGACAACTTCAACATGGTTGATCCATCTAACCTGCACATCTCTGGACTGTGGGAGGAAATGGGAGCACCCAGACTAAACCATGCAGACAGAAAGAGAACGCGCAAATTCCACAAGTCACCCACGACTGGAATTAAACCTCGGTTCCTGGAGCTGTGAGGCAGCAGTGCTAACCACTGAGCCACCCCAAAGAACATCATCGCAAAGTCTTCCTTACCATGACTGCACAAACTCTCAGTATTAAGTGACTCCATTTTCAACAAACCTATCAGCATTTCTTCATGGATGAAGATTTTTTGGAAGGATCAACTGCAGCCCACTGGTGGCTAGTCAGGTCTCCACGTGACTGGCAGATTCTCCCACAAACTGTGTAAGTGGGGATGTAGTTGTTACTGAGGATAACTGGATCTATCCTTTTCCTCCTCTTCTCTTGCATGCTGACGCTTTGGTCAATCTCAAAGGTGTCTAAGAACTCCTAACATTGGGATGCCTGGAGATGCAATCTAGACCTATGCTTCCAATTTTGCACAGAAGGAGCAACTTCTTCTGGGAGTCCTTGAATTCCCTTTGTTGTATTTACCAGTGGTCAGCTCTCAATATCACACACACAAACATACAAATTAGGAGAAGTAGGCCATTCAGCTGCGCAATCCTGCTATACAATTCAATAAGATCTGGCTGATCTGTTTGTGACTGAATTCCATATTCCCATCTACTTGAGATAACCTTTGATTCCACCGCCCATCTATCTACCCCACCCTTAACAAATACTCAATGACCTCACCTTCATCACCTGAGGCACAGTATACCCAAGTACACAACTCTCAAAAGAATTTCTTATCATATCTGTCCTAAAAGGGCAACACCTAATTTTAAAACAATGATCTCTAATTCAGAACTCACCCACATGAGGGAACATCTTTTTACATCCTTCTTGTCCACACCATTCAGGATCTTACACATTTCAGCCAAGTCACCCTTCGCTCTTCTAAACTCCAGTGGAAATAAGCCCAGTCTGTCCAACCTTTCGTCATAAAACAACCCATTCATTCCAGGTAGCAACCTAGCGAGATGGGTCAAGTGAGTCAACAGTCAGTGGAGGAACATCTAGTGGACAGTGTTGAGAATACATGCAAGAATCCAGAATAAGAGAAATAAACTGGCAGAGAGCAGCTGACCGGGAACCTTGAGCTGTAACATATCACAGAATCATTATGGTGCAGAACAAGGTCATTCAGCCCACTGTGCCTGCACCGGTTCCATTTCCAAGTAGCAATCTCCTGCCTTTTCCCCATATCCATGCACACCATTTCTATACAACTATTCATCCAAAGCCTTAATGCTTCAATTGAACTTATCTTCACCAAATTTCCAGACAGTGTATTCCATACTCTAATTACCTGCTGTGCAAATAAGGTTCTTATGAAATCAGCCTTGCTCCTTTTTCATATCACTTCTAATCCACATCCTCTCGTTCTTTTTTCTTTTATAAACAGGAACAGCTTTTCCCAATCTACTCTGTCCTGCCTGCTCACAATTTTGAAAATCTATCACACCTCCTCTCAACCTTCTCTTTTGATTAACCTTTTAGTCATTCTCTGTGATTCATTATACGCTGAACAATCATCTAACCTGCCACGCATCATTGCACCGTTATACGCATTTTCCGCAAGCATGACATTTTCCGTAAGTGTTGTCATTAACCACAGACAATGGGTCCTTCCTTTAGAATTTTTCATTATAGTGGGAATATACCAATTCTGAGTATTCTGAAACATCTTCTTCAATGGCTGCCACTACTTTTCTATTGATCTATCTCCTCACTTCAGAAAGCTCAGCATTCTTGACCAGATCTTTGGCTTTGTTAAGTTTAAAATATACTAGTATGAGACTCATCCTTCTCCGCTTCAAACTGGATGTAAAAATTCAATCATACTATGGTCACTGATGCCTAGTGGTGCCTTAACTTTCAAGTCAGTAATGAATTCTGTCACATTGCACAGTACCAAATTTTATATAACCTGCTTTCTGGATAGCTCCAGAATGTGAGAAAGCACACTAATGTTTCAAGCCTGGATGACTCTTCATCAGAGCATGGGTGCTCCTAGCTTCAGAATGTAGTGCTCTAACAAACTGCTTTGATAGCAATGTATGAACTCATCATCCAGGCTACCACTGCCAATCTGATATTTCCATTTTATATGTAGATTGAAATGTATGGTTTTGGGCAGATGACTGTCATCCACTCTGGTGGCATGATCCACCCAAAGCAGTAGGCTTTGCAGGAGGATGGGCACACTGATGGTGATGTTTGCTGTTTCCTATGCTTCTACGTTTGCGATGCATCCTACCAACAATGGTGATGCAGAGGGAGTGTTGTTGAAAGCACCTTTGAAGACATATTGCGTCCATGAATGGTGTCACATAGAAGGGTACAGAGGACCACAACTTTTATATAAAAAAAAACAAATTTCTAATCAACCTGCTCAAAGATGTTTCTCCTTACCTCTGGAGCAGGTGGGACTTGAACCTCAATATCCTGGCTCAAAGTAGGGAAGCTGCCTCTGCGCAACAACGGTTCTCAAATTCCACCAGCTGCCACGACAAGATTTGAACTCGTGTATACAGAACGTCAATCTAGGTTATTGATCCAGTGACATGGTGTAGACTTGTTGGGCTAAAGGGCCTGTTTCCACACTGTAGCGATTCTATGCTATTCTATTCTACACTATGCCATTACTGCTACGCCCCTCCATGGTGCTTGGTCTATGCTCTAAGGCTGTGGTTGCTTATGCAGCTATGTAATATTTATATACCTCCTGAACCACAGAAACAAATTGAAACAAGCTGTGTAACCAAGTTTCAATTTGATAATCATGCCAGCAACCAAAGCAGCTGGTAGCAAAATTTGTCTGTGTTCTAAGAGGTTAAATTATAAGGCAGCTGGTAGCAAATTTTTGGAGCTCTTAGTTGAAGTAAAGCTCATGCCACTTCCTCCAATTTTGATTCTCAGTTGTTTGTTGATGGACTTGTCAATAAATCACCATTGACTCACTCTCAGAAACTAGACTAAAAAGTACTCATTGGTTAATAACAGTTACGATCAACACTGGTATGTGGAATTGCAGGAATTTCTTGCCTTGAAGGATGCAAAATACAATGTTATGAAATAAATGAGCTAAAATTAAACTAACTCAGACAAACGAATCACATCTCTTTAGAGGCAAAAACAGTGCAGATGCTAGAATCCAAGGTAGACAAACAGGAGACTAGAAGAGCATAACAAGTCAGACACCATCTGAGGGAAAGGTGCAGTTAACTGCAGTCCCGAAGGGAAATACCCAAAACGTTGACTGCTCCTTTCCTCCAAATGCTGCCTGGCTTGCTGTCTTCTTCCAGCTTCCTGTTTGTCTACCTATGTAACACCTCTGTCCAATGCAGCAGAAACAAGGCCAAGGTTTCATGTTCTCTTCAATTACCTGGTGAGCCATGTTTTCATCTTGCCTGTCTGTACAAAGAAAATCACTAGCCAGGAACATAAAAGTAGTTCTAGTAATACTGTCAGGAAGTGGAGAAGATGTCCCAAGTTCAGACTTAGGTCCACCAGGGTCAAGTGTAACACTTCATAATATAGCAGCACTATCTGTAGCAGTGCCGTGATATACGTATTGTATTCGTGTGGATTTGATTCAAATTGGCATCATCAAGCTTGCTGCTTCTTTATGGTGTTCACAGGTATAAAATGGATCTTCACAATAACGCCTAATTTTTCATTAAGGTCTTTGCTCTACTGTTCATCTTCCTCAACCCAGAAGAATTAACATTTTCATGATTAAATATGCTAACAGTTCATAGTTTGAACCCTCTCACAGTTAGTGGGTTGCTGTGTGTAAAAACATATCCAAGTTACAATCAATGACAAAAACAAAATTTATAGCATCCGCAATTAGAGTCATATAGCACAGAAACAAACCCTTCAGTCCAACTAGTCCACGCTGAACATAATCCCAAACTAAACTACTTCCACCTGTCTACTCCTGGCCCATATCCCTTCAAATGTTTGCTATTCATGTACTTATCTATGTGTCTGTTCTTTCAGTCTTTACATCAATGACAATACAGCAACTTTGGGAACTGGAAGCACACTAGTTACAGAGTCAAATTTAAATTTAAAAACCAAAAAAAACAAACAATCAAGCTCAACAAGCCCATTCTTTGTAACAGATCAATCGACTGATCTACCTTCTTATTATGTCCATAATGCCAGTGCTGTCCAGATTTGTATGAACTACCCCTCAGATCTATTTTTAATTATCAATTTTGAAGGTAACATGTCTCACAACTCAACTTCACTCCAGATGGAAAAGTTCATCTTATTTCTAATTTTTAAAATAGATTCCTCTAGCATTTGAATCCTTCACCATTACAATTTTGTGAATTTAATACTGTGAGATTATGAAACTACCAGGGGGAAATGTCTAGTCCGTCACATTGCTTTTAACACTTCTAAATGCAAACAGTCCGCAAGATATAGCGAAAAATTTTTGTCCATTAAATAACAATCAAAAAGTGCCTGATTTGCACATATTGTAAAAAGTCAGAAGTCACACGACACTAGGTTATAGTCCAACAGATTTATTTGAAATCACAAGATTTCAGAGCACAGCCCCTTCGCCAGATGCAGTGAGAGTCAACAGCACACAGACAAACACAGGCAGAGAGATCAAGGGAGAGAGATCAAAAGATCATACAACTGGTGACAGTGGAGTGTCAGATAATAAGTCTCTGCAGGTGACCAAGAGTGCTATACAGTGAATAAAGTGTCAACAGGTGAATAACCAGCAAGCCTATAATCTGCTTAAGTTAGGCAGAGAGATAATTACAAAAAATTAAAAATAAGGTGATGCTGGAGACAAACTAAATGAATGGAATAACATGATAGGTATAACAGTCACATGCCAAGGGTCTAAACCAGGGGTGGGGAACATGTGGCCTTCAGAGTACTAGTTGCGGCCTTCTGCCAATTTGTCCACAAATACTAAATCTGCCTTTTTAAATCTGTGTACCATGACAAAGAGTAAGAAAAGGACATTAAAGGAAGAGAACAGAGCATTCAATGAAGAGTGGGAATTGCAGTATTACTGTTGAGAAAGATAAAATGATTTGTTTGCTCTGAGATGCCATAATTGCAACAGTGAAGAAATACAATGCATATCAGCATAATACAACGCACAGGGACCAAAAATATGCTAAACTGGAAGGACAACCCCGAAAGTCTGCACTTTAGAAAATGAAAGATCAAAAATACTAGCAAGTATTTAAAACGATGTCAGGACAAGTGACTGACTTTACTGAAGCAACTTATAAAGTAGCATATATACTTGGAAGAGAGGGTAAGTCAGTTAGCAATGTGGAAATCATAAAAGAATGCACTGTTGAAGTTGTAGGATGTTTAGTTTCGGATAAGGTTAATAAGTACAAACAACTACCTCTTTCGTGGAGCACCATAGCTGATAGGTGGCATGCATTAGCCCTCAGTGTAACAGAACAACTTCATATAATATGCCAAAGCGAAGACACTTATTATTCAAATGCCTTAGAAATGTTCCATTGACATTACTGACTCAGTGCAGGTGTTTTTTTTTATTCGTGTTAACACTCCGGATTTTCATTGTCACGAGGAGCTACTGGCTTTGGGTACCCTTATGGTGAGAACACTTGCAATTGACATTTTCACTGTCTTCAAAGAAGAATGCCATGAAGCGAAACTGAATTTATGTAATTTACTAAGTGTACGCGCAGACAGTGCACCTTCCGTAAGAAGAAAGCATGAAGGATTTGTTGCGTTACTACAAAGAGAATTGCCTTATCCAGACACTTTGATTTCCTTTCACTGTCTTTTGCATCAACAGAATCTCTGCGCCAAATCTACTATTTTAAGTGACACATTAGATAAAGTTACAGGTATTGTAAACTACATTCAAGCAAATACACAATTTCCAAAATGCTTCAGATTGATGAAACATTCAGTGTGGATCTATCATATCATTCTAAAGTGTGTTGGTTGTCACAAGGACAAATACTTGTAAAACTTTTATCTTTACAAAAACAAATCAAAATTTTTTTGAGGAACTGAATGAACAGTGTGAATTGTCAAAAGACAATTCCTGCAGAAGTGCTGCATTTTTGTGTGATATAATATCAAAGCAAAATGATCTGAATATTTTTTGCAATGTAAAACTAAATTTATGTATGATGTGTGGCTAAAAATCCAGGAATTTCGCAAAAGGCCGGTCTTTTCAAAACACTCCTGACCTGATTGGAACTTTCAGGTGAACACTTTCCTGAATTGACAAAGGTAATTAATGAACAGGATACAAGCAAATCATTAAGGAAATGCAACATGAAAGAATACACAACTGCTGGTGTACAATTGTCTGATTAGTCCCTGATTAATGAATACAATGAAAGGTTTGCAGTATTTTGAAAAGCATGAGCTCACACTGAACCTAGCTTTTCAACCAGACCTGGTTGAGGTCTTCAAAGCACCTGATGACTTACAGATGGAATTGATTGAGCTTTCAGAAGATAATGTTCTGAAGTCTCTATTTGACACTAAGGATCCCATTGAAATATGGAAAAATGACATTGAATACCCATGTCACCATCAACATGCTTGTTGAATGCTGTCTTGTTTTGGCACAACCAACTGTTGTGAATCAATATTTTCATATGTGACACAAATTAAAACATGCTGGAGATTTCAGCTGGAGGACCAATTAAAGCTATAGTCAACAATGTCGGAACCAAATATCCAATTCCTATCTCACAATAAGCAATGACAAAAAAGTCATTGAATGGGTTGTTGTCGAAGTTTTTCACTTATTATTAGTTCTATCATCAACTTTGCCAACAAATAAATGTGTATTTGCTGAATTTTTATTTTGTTTAAAATCCTCACATGACAGCAGGCTTTAACCAAAATTTGTAAATACGTCAATAAAAATATGACATTTTGTTGCATATGTTAAATTCTCAGAATGTGGCCTAATAGGATCTCCGTTAAATAAAATGTGGCCTTCCAATGTAAAAAGGATTCCCACCCCTGGTCTAACCAAAGTAATAAGTAATTCAAAACTGTACAAACTAATTAAGGTAGAAGATCACATCAATTTATCAAAGTGATGCTGTCTAAACAGGACAGCAAGGAGGATTTTATAGATACAGGCAGTGTGGTGGGGTCACATGTAGTGCAAGATCATGGTTGAGGCCATCTTCATGGGTACGAAACATGATTATCGGTCTCTACTCGGCAATTCTGCATTGTTGTGTATCTCAAAGTCTGCTTTGAAGGACGCTTACCCGAAGACCAGAGGCTGAATGCTCTTGACCACTGAAGTGTTCTGACTGGAAGGGAACATTCCTGTCTGACAATTGTTGTGCGATTTCTATTATCCGTTGTCGTAGCATCTGCATGGTCTCGCCAATATACTATGCCTCGGAGCATTCTTGCCTACGGCATATGAGATAGACAACATTGGCCGAGTCACGAGTATCTGCTATGTACGTGGTCGGTGGTCTTCCTAACGTGCTGGTCAAAAACGGTCTACAATAGTGGTTAATAATAATCCTCAAATCCAATATTAGTTCTGGTCAATTCAGCTGGGCAGCTGGGTTTTCTTCCTCGAGAAGGGAAACAGTTGCCCTGACAAACTTTTTTTTAAAAAATGAAAGAGTGTGAGAGGGCAAATGTAGTAAGGGTGTTTCTAATTTCAGAAGCATTCCGAAACATTGGCCAAAACTAAAAGACAATCACTAATAAACACAGCAAGGAATTAAGAGAGAAAGTTCTTTACTCAGTTTGGTTAAAATGTGGAACTCAGCATGGAGTTGTTGAAACCAATGGTGTAGATGCATTTAAGGAGTGGGAGCTAAGTACAAGGGAGAGGCGGATATAAGAAAATACTAATAGATAAGATAAAGCAAATGCGCCAGGCAAAGGCTCATGTTTGTGCAGCACAGTTGGCAGATATTGGTTGAGCTGAATGGTTTCTGTACTTAGAATGTATCAATGTACTTCTAGGTAAAATAAACTTAATCAATTATGTACAGCTGAATTTACTACTGTCAACAGTTTACATTTCAATGCAAGGATACAACAAGTGCAATACAGTCTTCTAACTTTATACCACTTCAGCATGGTTTCTCCTATTTCACTAATGTATTTTGTAAAACCCTGCTGCTGCCATGCTATCTGCATTTTTACTTTCTGCAAACTTGTACACTAAGCCACTTGTTCTAAGAATACTGCCACGTCTTAAATAGTGCACATAACATCAGAAAACTTTCCAAACCTCTTCACGTGACCATTATGAAATCAAATAAGACACTTTGCTTCACTGGCCTGCCAATGTAGTCAGCAAGAATGAACAGGACTTGACATGCGTTAAGGACACGAGCAGCAGAATTTTGCATGACCTCAAGTGCACACAGTCAAAAAGATGGAGACTAACCATGAGTGTGTTGGAATAATCACATTTAGAGATAACAATCTCAGGGTCAAATATGACACCAAGGTAGCAGAAGGACTAGTTTCTTCCCAGCCTGTTATCAGGGAGAAGATGGTATCAGCAAGGTAGGAAACAGAATTTGGAACAGGGACGAAACCCATTAGTCTGAGGACAGCAGAGTTAGTCTCTAACCACAGACACCTGCCCCACCATAAGTTCATTACTGCTATTGCAGCTTTTAAATAATGTACACGTTTATGTAAGGCAGATGTTTTAGCATTCTTGCCAGTACTGTGGAATCTGTTTTGCAATATCAGCTGGGTGAGGTCCATAGCACCAGATGTCCCAGATATTACAGAATTGCTTTAATTAGCCATGGTTTTCTGATATGTAGGTTAATTCCCAGTGGGAAGGCTGTACATTCCTAGTTCTTCCAAGTAAAGAAAACATTGAAATTACAATTCCTCGTGGCAGACATCAGGAAGACCGCTCTGTAGTTACCACAATCAGGTTAAGCTCCCTTGGTGACTACTGAATGTGACAGCCCCCAACATGAAGTCTACCACACGAAAGTCTTTGCTTTGTCAACCATGAAGGCTTATGGGAGTAAATTTGTCTGTCCTCAAATGCCTCTAATTGCTCACTTAGTCCAGGGTGACAAGTAAGTAAACAATTATACTTGGGAAAGTTAGTGGCAATATCTTGGGGACAGTCCATATCACATTAGAGGTGGTGTTAGTATCAGGATATATTAAGGTGGATAAATCTCCTGGTCCTGATCAGATATATCCAAGAACACTACAACAGGATAGATAAGAAATTACAAGGGCCCTGGCTGATAATATTTGCGTCATCGTTAGCCACGAGTGAGGTCCCAGAAGTCTGGAGGATAGAGAATATTGTTCTTTTATTCAAGAAGGGCTGCAAAGAAAAACCTGAGTAATATAGACTAGTAAGCTTAACATCTATGGTAGCTAAGTTACTTGAGAAGATTCTGAGGGATAAGATATATATGCATTTAGAAAGGCAGACTTTGATTAGGAGTAGTTGGCACAGCTTCGTGAATGGGAGATCATGCCTCACAAATTTGTTAGAGTTCTTTGATGAAGTGACGAGGGCAGGGAGGTAGATATAGTCTACGTGGATTTCAGTAAGCCCTTAGATAAGGTTCCACATGGTAGGCTGCTCTGGAAGATTAGGTCACATGGAATCCACGGAAAACTGGCAAATTGGATACACAATTAGCTTGATGGTAGGAAGCAGAGAGTAATAGTCTAAGGATGCTTGTCAGAGTAGAGGCCTGTGACTAGTGGTGTGCCTCAGAGGTCAGTGTTGGGCCCATTGCTGTTTGTTATCTATATCAATGAGTTGAATGAGAATGCATGAATGAGAAGGCATGATTAGTAAGTTTGTGGACAACACTAAAATAGGTGGTATTGTGTACAATAGGAAATTGCAGCAGGTTCTTGATCAGCTGGGGAAGTGGGCCAAGAATTGGCAAATGGAGTTTAAAATAGATAAGTGTGAGGTGTTGCATTTTGGAAAGTCAAATCAAGGTAGGGGTTTTGTGAGCCTTAAGCAGTGCAGTGGAACAGAGGGACCTTGGAGTGCAGGTACACGGTTCTCTGAAAGTGGAGTCACAGGTAGACAGGGCCGTGAGCGTTTGGCACACTGGCCTTCATCTGTCAGGACATAAAGTAAAGAAGTTGGGAAGTTATGATTCAGTTGCACAGAACATGAAGAAGCCTCACTTGGTGCACTGTGTTCAGTTTTGGTCACCTTGCTATAGGAAGGTTGTTATTAAACTGGAAAGAGTACAGAAGAAATTTACAAGGATGTTGCCAGGACTCAAGGAACTGAGTTATAGGGAGAGGTTGGACAAGCTAGGACTTTTTTCTTGAGAACATAGGAGACTGAGGGGGAGATCTTGTAGAAATGTATAAGATCATGAGAGATCCAGATAGGGTGAATGCACTCAGTCTTTTTCCCAGGGTTGGGGAATCAAGGACTAGAGGGCATCAGTTTAAGGTAAGAGGGAAAAGAACACATGGGAACCTAAGAGGCAACTTTTTTTCTTTTTACACAGAGGGTGGTACGCGTACAGAATGTAGATTTCTAATTTTTACGCATCCAGTGAGCTGCAGCATTGAAGAACAGTATCTCACCTTTCGCTTGGAGAACCTGCAGTCTCTAGGGCTCAACATAATGTTCAATATCTTTAAAGCTTGATTGTGCCCTTCCATGTCTTTTTTTTTTACTTACACCCACAATCTTGTCCTGTCATGACAAAGGCTGCTTTCAGCACAGCCTACCCATCCTCTCCTATTCTTAGGACTCAAAATCACTTATTCAGTTTCTCTTCTGTCCTGGTTTACTTTCAAGAATCCCCCCATCTGCTTTTCACATCTCTCTCTGGGCTCCATCTCCAACTATCCGCTTATCTCATCCTATCCCTTCTCTTCCCCTTCCCAACACCTGTCTTCAATATATATATATACACCTTGTTATCAGTTCTGAAGAGGAGTCACTGGACTCAAAATATTAACTCAGCTTTTTCCCCCAATAGATGCTGCCAGATCTCTTGAGCTTCTCCAACAATTTCTGTTTTCATGTGTGCAATATCACCCACCATGCCCATGTAAGATCCTCCAAATCCATGACAAGAAAGGCTGACTAAACGTCAGCATAGTTTTGCCAGCCAACGTGCCCAGCATCAAGACACTAATCACTCAAAACAGTCTCCACTGAGCAGAAGATGCCATTCACATGCCTGAAGATACGTCTCTATGGCATGACAGGAGTCTCCCAGGAAGACAGTGCAAATGCATTCAGGACTTTTTCAAAGCATCCCCAAGGAAGTCAATCTCCTGCCAACTCATTAGACTCCCTGGCTGTGATTGACCAAAGGGGAGAATATTCAGTTCTTAAGGCATCAAACACATCAAGAGACTTTCTTGGGAACGCATTGAAGTGAAGGCACTGGAGAGACTTGCACAAGCCATCAAATGACACATCTAAACTGACCTCTTCAAGCACCCACTGCCTCACATGTGGCTTAGTCAACATACTGCACATTGAATTAAATCAGCGATCAAAAGACCCTTTGAACCAAGTGAAACTTAAGTCATTCATCATCTCTACTGAATAAAGTTGAATAATTAGCACAGGCAATGGTTTATTACAAAGGCCAAGATGAAAACTGGATTCTGGATCCCAAGATCCACACTTTCTAAAAAAAGTCATTTGCATGTTCAAAATAACTGAACTATTTTGGTAACAAGGTGTAGAGCTGGATGAACACAGCAGGCCAAGCAGCATCAGAGGAGCAGGAAAGCAGACGTTTCAGGTCTGGACCCTTCTTCAGAAATGAGGGGAAGGGGATTCTGGCATAAATAGAGAGGGGGAGGCAGATGGAAGATGGATAAAGGAGCAGGTAGGTGGAGAGGAGACGGACAGGTCAGGGAGGCAGGGATGGAGCCAGTAAAGGTGAGTGTAGGTGGGGAGTTAGGATGGGGGTAGGTCAGTCAAGGGAAGACGGACAGGTCAAGGAGGCGGGGATGAAGCTGGTAGGTAGGAGGTGGGGGTGGAAGGAGCAGATAGGTGGGAGAAAGGACAGACAGGTCAGGGAGACAGGAACGAGCTGGGCTGATTTTGGGATGTGGTCGGGTGAGGGGGGGGAGTGGGGAGATTTTGAAGCTTGTGAAGTCCACATTGATACCATTGGTCCTCCTACCTACCTACCAGCCTCATCCCCGCCTCCTTGAGCTGTCTGTCTTCCCTTGACTGACCAACCCCCATCCTAACTCTCCACCTAGACTCACCTTTACTAGCTCCATCCCTGCCACCTTGACCTGTCCGTCTCCTCTCCACCTATCTGCTCTTTTATCCATCTTCCATCCGCCTCCCCCCACTCTCTATTTATTTCAGAATCCTCTTCTCCTCCCTTATTTCTGAAGAAGGATCCAGACCCGAAACGTCAGCATTCCTGTTCCTCTGATGCTGCTTGGCCTGCTGTGTTCATCCAGCTCTACACTTTGTTATCTCAGATTCTCCAGCATCAGCAGTTCCTACTGTCTCTAAACTATTTTGGTGCATTTTTTGAAGGAAAATACGCATTAAGGTTGCATTCCTGTTAATCCATCTCAACAACATTTCAAAGCAAACAAAGGCACCTGAAAATCCTGAGCTTCTGGGAATGCCCTTGAATGGTAAAGTCTTTTGGTGGAACGGCTATGGTTGTTGAAAGTACAGAACTGTACCATCACTATCCTTAAATAATTAGAAGGCAGCTGACTGGGTGTATTTGTGCTTTGACAGTTGTTATAACCCGTGGTCAACCAAGCCTTTGCAACACAATTATATTATTACCAGAAGACATTATTCATGCCATTCATTGCACACTTCCACTGTAGTGACACCCCAGTGCTCCTTTGTGTTGCAGTAACAATGCAAGCTTTTAATTTCTGTCTAGGACCAAGTACTACAATCATACCTAATAACATCTGCGCAATGACTCAGTTACATACCAACCCAATTTGATAACAAAAAGCCTTGCATATATGAGAATCTTTCACATTTTCAGAGATCAAAGGCATTCACGGTTAATTATTTATTTTTGAAGTGTACATATTTGTGAAATGTGCGTATTGCAGCAGCTCGTTTACCTAGATCATCTCACACAAGAGCAAAGAGATGAATCATCAATTTGTTTTCAGGCAAGTAAGTTACAATGAAGAACTAAGAAATTTACAAATAGGAAAGTGAGAGGTTATCCAATTTGGTCAGAAGAATAGAAAGACAAATTATCTAAATGGGGAGAACCTTCAGAGTGCTTCAGTGTAGAAGGATCTGAGCGTTGGTGCTGTCGGTGCTGGTCCACTGCCTGGATGGAGTTTGATTTAGATTAATATGAAGTGCTGCATTTTTGTTAAGGCAAATCAGGACAGGAGGTGTACAATTAATGGTAAAGTCCTGGGGCGTGTCGCTGAACAACGAGACCTTGGACTGCAGGTTCATTGGTCCTTGAAAGTGCAGCCCCAGGTAGAGAGGGTAATAAAGGTGGTGTTTAGTATGCTTGCCTTTAATCGGTCAGCGCATTGAGTATAGGAGTTGAGACTTCATGTTATGGCTGTACAAGACACTGGTTAGGCCACTTCTGGATACTGCATTCAATTCTGGTCTCCCTGCTAATAGGGAGGATGTTGTTAAATTTAAAAGAACGCATAAAATGTTTACAGGGATGTTGCTGGGGTTGGAAGGTTTGACCTACAAGGAGAGGCTCAACAGGATGGGGTTATTTTTCCTGGAGCTTCGGAGGGTGAGGCATGACCTTACAGAAGTTTGTAAAATCATGGGGGGCATGAATAGGGTGAATACCCAAGGTTGCTTCCCCAGGGTAGAGGGCATAGGTTTGAGGGGGAAAATTTAAAAGGGGCCCAAGGGGCAACTTTTTCATGCAGTGGGTGGTGCGTGTACAGAATGAGCTGCCAGAGAAAGAGGAGGCTGGTACAATTACACAATTTAAAAGGCATCTGGATGGGTACGTGAATAGGAACGGTTTAGAGGAATATGGGCCATATGCTGGCATATGGGACTAGATTAATTGAGGATATCTGGTTAGTATGGACAACTTGGACCGAAGTGTCTATTTCTGTGCTGTACAACTCTATGGCTGAACTGCCTACGCCTTCTCCTGCTCCTAGTTCTTATGTTTATGTTTCAGGCATGATTTCAGGGATAAATCTTGAACAGAGTGAGCACACTTTCTCTTCTCCCAACAGTCCATGGAATCTATTAAGTCCACCTCATCAAGGCCTCTGCTTAATGCATCATACCTCAAATAGGAAACACTCCAGATAAGATAGGTGGGATAGGATAAAAGATGTGGACAAAGAGGCCTATCCACAGTCAGGCCAGCAGCTGAGCAATGCGAGGGCAGAGAAAGAAGGTGTTTGAGTAGAGCTGGTGAATATTTCTAATCTTTAAAGAAAAATTAAGGTTGTCAGTTTATGTTTAGGCCTCCAGTGTTTTTCTTCATTCTTTTCTTAAAAAATGTGCTTCAATTAGCAGTGAGGATGACACTGGTTGTGCAGAGGGATATAGACAGGATAAGTAAATGAGCAAAGACTTGGTAGATCAAACATAAAGTAGGAAAATCTAAGCTTATGCACTTTGGCAGGAGGAAGAGAAGCTGCACGTTGTTTAAGAGTGCATTAAGCTACAGAAGAGAGAGATTTGAGTTCTTGCCCATGAATCACAAAGAGCTATTATCTAAGTTCAGTGAGTAATAGGCAAGGTAAATGGAATATAAGGCTTGATTTCAAAGGCAGAGGGATATAAATGTAGGAAGGTTTTGCTAAGACTATACAAGACACTGGTCAGGCACAATTGGAATACAGCGAACAATTTTGGTCCCCTTATGAAAGGGGACCAAAGCTGGCATTGGAGAGTCCAGAGAAGGCTCACTGGTTTGATACCAGGTATGAAAGGATCTTCCTATGAGGCAAGGTTGAGTAGGTTGGGCCTGTACTCACTGGAATTTAGAAGAACAAGAAGCAACCTTATTAAAACATACAAGATTTTCAGGGGATCAACAGTGTAAATATGCAAAGGTTGCTTCCCCTAGGTCCAGTGGGTATCACCTTAAAATAAGGGGTCACCCTTTGAAAACAAAGATGAGGAAGAATTTCCTTTCTCACAGGGTGAGGGATCAGTGGATTTCTTTACAGCAGAAAGCTGCTGAGGGATCGTTGAGTGTGTTCAAGGCTGAGATAGCAGGATTTTTAAATCCACGAAGGACTCAAGGGTCATGAGCAAAAGCCCTGAAGTAGAGTTATGCATCATCAAATCAACCATGACCTCAATGGATGGCACAGCAGACTTGATAGGCTGAATAGCCTACTTCTGCTCCTACATCTTTTTGTCCAATTTCAAAGTCAGCATCTCTAGAAGTGCAGCACTCGTTCAAAGTTCAAAGAAGTGCTTACGTCACTTTTGTGCCCATCTCTGGAGTGGGATTTGAAACCATGACATTCTTATTTCCATTAATTCTGTGATTATGCAAAAGCTACACATTAATTACAGTCTGCCCAAAAACACAGTCTTTCCTGAAAGTGGCACTACGTTTCAAATCTAATACTTCTGCCTTATACAGTTTCACACAAAGGCACCTTCTCACGCACTCTTCCTTTTCCTTCCCAACCAACAATCATTGAAGTCAAACAGTGCCTGCAAATACATTTAAAGTTCATTATTACTTTATCAATTGAAAGGCTTATATATAATAGAACCCAAAAGATCAGGCACCTATGGAAATGACTGTTACCATGGGAAATTTCAAAAGCCACATGCTACAAAATGATTTGTTTTCTAACACTCCAGCATATGCATATGTATCATAATAGTACTCCCACAAATCTAACTGTGTGGAATGAATACTTTGGATTTTAATACATCATTACAGAATGTATTCTACATGTTCCTAACCACAATGAATTATCGAAATATACCATGCATGATTCAAATGGATCACTACTATGGTGTCAAGTGGTGTCAAGATGTTATAAAATTGCTGATAACATGGATATGATGAGCTCGCTTATTCATAATGGTTGAAGAAATTGACGTTAAATGTACTGCTAACACTTCGGTCAAATGCTTTCTTAAAACGTAGATAAGCAGTATGAATGATTTAGACACTACCACAATGCAACAAGAATTTCAGAAATGATTGGCATACAAAGTTTAAACAAGAAGAGATGCATCAATCCTGAACACAAAATGCATTTTCATTCAAACTCAAGCTCAGCTGAATTCAGGAATTATTGCGTAATTTAATCATGACGCTTGTAAAAGAGTCACAAAACAAAGGATATGGAAAAAATTCCTGACAAAGAAACAAAGCTAAAGCCTTTGAACTAAAATTATCAGAGAAACTGATTTGAAATTAATGTCAGCCAGAGAAAATAAAACAAAGACACAGAACAATGTTTTCTTAAACAGCAGAGGTCAAGATCACTCAATCACACTTGCCAAGAATCACCATAACTTACTCATGATTCCACCGGCACCAATGAAATGATGGCAATAAGCTCATGCATATGCAACATGCAGCAGTTTTTCATTTATTCTCTTTTAAAACCTGTTAAAATCGTACAAATTCATCCAGCAGTAAAATCAACATATTGCACATCATTGAAAACTTCCGGATTGCATCCTTCCATTCCAAAATCATGTGAAGCATCCCTTTCCCAAATACTTCCTTACTCCATATGGCTGAAGTTGAAAATTGGAAGCTGGCTCAATTGACAATACTTGGCACCAAGGCAGGAAGAAAATGAAACAGGTCTGGGCAGGCTCTAAAAGGTGAATAAACTTAATGAGAACTATGTGGGTTTAAACAGCCTGTCATTTCTACAAATTATGTGCTGTACCTTTACATGGAACAACAATCAAATAAATTACATTTCACTCAAAATCTTTTTTTTTAAAATCGCTATCAAATTACTTAAAATATACCTCAACTTTGAGTGTTCAATTCATAATGCTGCATGATAGGGCTGTTGGAAAGGCGTACGGTGTGTTAGGTTTTATTGGTAGAGGGATTGAGTTTTGGAGCCATGAGGCCATGTTGCAGCTGTACAAAACTCTGGTGTGGCCGCACTTGGAGAATAGAACACAGAACACAGAACACAGAACACAACAGCGCAGTACAGGCCCTTTGGCCCTCGATGTTGCACTGACCTGTGAAACCAATCTGAAGCCCATCTAACCTACACTATTCCCTTAACATCCATATGCTTATCCAATGACCATTTAAATGCCCTTAAAGTTGGCGAGTCTACTACTGTTGCAGGCAGAGCATTCCATGCCAGAACTGTATGCAATACTCCAAGTGCGGCCGCACCAGAGTTTTGTACAGCTGCAACATGACCTCACGGCTCCAAAACTCAATCCCTCTACCAATAAATCCTAACACACCGTACGCCTTCTTAACAACCCTATCAACCTGGGTGGCAACTTTCAGGGAGCTATGCACATGAACACTGAGATCTCTCTGCTCGTCCACACTACCAAGAATCTTACCGTTAGCCCTGTACTCTGTATTCCTGTTACTCCTTCCAAAGTGAATCACCTCATACTTTTCCGCATTCAACTCCATTTGCCACCTCTCAGCCCAGCTCTGCAGCTTATCTATGTCCCTCTGTAACCTGCAACATCCTTCCGCACTATCCACAACTCCACCGACTTTAGTGTCATCCGCAAATTTACTAACCCATCCTTCTACGCCCTCATCTAGGTCATTTATAAAAATGACAAACAGCAGTGGCCCCAAAACAGATCCTTGCAGTACACCACTAGTAACTGAACTCCAGGATGAACATTTCCCATCAACCATCACCCTATGTCTTCTTACAGCTAGCCAATTTCTGATCCAAACCGCTAAATCACCATCAATCCCATGCCTCCGAATTTTCTGCAATAGCCTACCGTGGGGAACTTTATCAAACGCTTTACTGAAATCCATATACACCACTTCAACCACTTTACCCTCATCCACCTGTTTGGTCATCTTTTCAAAGAACTCAATAAGGTTTGTGAGGCACAACCTACGCTTCACAAAACTGTGTTGACTATCCCTAATCAAACTATTCCTTTCTAAGGATTTATAATCATCATTTCTTATAATCCTTTCCAACACTTTACCCACAACCAAAGTAAGGCTCACTGGTCCATAATTACCAGGGTTGTCTCTACTCCCCTTCTTGAACAAGGAGACAACATTTGCTATCCTCCAGTCTTCTGGCACTATTCCTGTAGACAATGGCGACATAAAGATCAAAGCCAAAGGCTCTGCAACCCCCTCCCTAGTTTCCCAGAGAATCCTAGGATAAATCCCATCCAGCCCAGGGGACTTATCTATTTTCATACTTTCCAGAATTGCTAACACTTCCTCCTTATGAACCTCAATCATGTCTAGTCTAATAGCCTGTATCTCAGCATTCTCCTCGACAACATTGTCTTTTTCATGTGTGAATACATGAGATTTACCAGGATGTTGCCTGGCATGGAGGGAAGGTCTTATGAGGAAAGGCTGAGGGACTTGAGGCTGTTTTCGTTAGAGAGAAGAAGGTTAAGAGGTGACTTAATAGAGACACACAAGATGATCAGAGGATTGGATAGGGTGGACAGTGAGCGCCTTTTTCCTCGGATGGCGACGGCTAGCACGAGGGGACATAGCTTTAAATTGAGGGCTGATAGATATAGGACAGATGTCAAAGGTAGGTTCTTTACTCAGAGAGTAGTAAAGGCATGGAATGCTCTGCCTGCAACAGTAGTAGACTCGCCAACTTTAAGGGCATTTAAATGGTCATTGGATAAACATATGGATGATAAGGGAATAGTGTAGGTTAGATGGGCTTCAGATTGGTTTCACAGGTCGGCGCAACATCGAGGGCCGAAGGGCCTGTACTGCGCTGTTATGTTCTATGACTTTTTTCTTAAATATACTACATCACTGAGGAAATGTCAGGAACCACATTTTTCACGGGTATTCTGTTGCAGGAGTTAGCTCAACTCATTCTACCGCTTATCTTTGCTGTAATCACTTCTACTTGCTCCCTTAGACAACATACAATTTCAGAAAATTAGTAACAAACTGTGTCTTGTTTTGTACAACAACATACCAATTGGACATGGGAGTACGAATACTTCAGGTTACAAGTGTTTAGTACTTTATCATTGCTTCTATATTCTTTCAGAAAAAAATTACTCAAGTCAATTTCAGATAGCCAGTATATTGTTAACAGTTAGTTTTAATTTCTACTTGCAATGCAAACCATCAAGATAAAGGCATAACCATTATATCAAATCAGCTACATACTGCTCACAATGCGTATGACTATCACTCTCACAGATCACACTTAATCAAAAGGCAAGCATCCAGCATTCTAGTCAGGAAACTATCACAAAATCAGAATTCCCTCAGCTTACTCTCTGCACATGAAATGATTTTGTGTCACAGTGGTAGAAGCCCCACCTCTGAGCCAGGAGACCCAGGTTCAAGTTCCACTGCTGCAGAGATGTGCAATATCATCTCCGAACTAGTCAATTAGAAACAAAAACTTTCATTTTTATTTTCTGCAGCACAATGTCAAGAAAGAAAACAAACTTGCAGTAGATCATCAACATACATAGTCCAGGTCACTCTAAAGCATTTTACAATGAAGGAATGTCCTCCTTCCAAAATAAAAGCAGTCAAGTGTTGACAGGCTTTGAGGCAAATATAGCAGATAATTTTAGCACATTAAGATTCAATGAAATGAAAATAGATTAATTACTAGCTAACTAATACTACAGAAAAAACTGAGTAAATGATCATCAGAGACAGGAGAATTCTGTCTCCAGGATGCATCACAGGTTCTCTTGCATCCAACTACAGGGCAGACAGGGTCTCAGCTCAATATTTCTTCAAAACTGAAAGCAGATCTGACAATGCAAAATTGGACTGCCAATTTTACAAACCGGTTACTGGCCTGTGTCCTGAATTAAGAGCAGGAATGCTATCAAATCAACTGCCTTCACTGTTCTGTGCACATTATTGCAATTTAGGGGCTCTGATGGTACATACCACTGGAGATTCATTCAAGTGACTTGCAGCTTTGCCCAATTAACTGCTCTTTTCTGTGCTCCCATCAACAATTAAACAGAAATGCTCAAATGAAAAGGCCAATGATATATGCCAATGAGTTTTTTTTTTCCCCTGCATTGCTTGCAACACCATCATGATAGTTAAATTTTTAATTCCTGGAACTCCAGCGCTCAACTAGAGTGTTGACAATGCTTTTTATCATAGAATCCCCACAGTGTGGAAACAGGCCCTTCGGCTCAACAAGTCCACATTGACCCTCAGAGCATCCCACCCAGACCCATCCCCTTATAAACCACCTAATCAACACATCCCTGAACACTACCGGCAATTTAGCATGGCCAATCCACCTACCCTGCACACCTTTGAACTGTGGGAGGAAACTGGAGCACCCAGAGGAAATCCACGCAGACACAGGCTTCTTAACTTATTTGCAGTGGAAGCCTGGAAGGATTGGGGCCTGTTTCTGTTACCCTATAATTGTGGTTTATTGTATATACCAGACCTACAGGTTGTTGACAAATGGTGAGGGTGAACCTGCGACACTTTTTGATCTATTTTTCTTTGAATTTACTCCTGGAACATGGGCATTGCAGACTAGGCCAGCATTTATTGACCTTGAAAAGGTAGTGACAAGCTGCTTTCTTGAACCATTTCTGGTAGATACCCCACTGTGCTGTTAGGAAGGAGCTACAGGACACTTACCCAGTGACACTGAAGGAAGGGAAATATATTTCTATGTCAGGATGGTGAGTTGCTTGGAGGGGAACCTGCAGGTAGTGGTGTTCCCATGTATCTGTTGCTCTTGTCCTTCTAGATGATAATAGTCATGGGTCTGGAAGGTGCCATCTAAAGGAGTCATGGTTAATTCCTACAGTGCACTTTGTAGGTACTGCTGACTGCTTGTACTGAGTGTCGGAGGTGGAGGGTATGAATGTTTGTCAGTGTGCTGCCAATCGAGTGGGCCAGTTTGTCATGGATGGTGTCAAGCATCCTGAGTGTTGCTGGAGCTGCACTTATCCAGGAAAATAAACAGTATTCCTTTACATTCCTGGCTTGTACCCTGTAGATTTTGAACAAGCTTTGTAAAGTCAGGTGATGAGATATTCAGTACAATATTCCTAGCTTCTGACCTGCTCTTGTAGCCACAAGTATTTATACAGCTAGTCCAATTCAATTTCAGCTTAGTAGTATCCTCCAAGACCTTGATAGTCGGGCGATTCAGTCATGGCTGTGCCATTGGACATCAAGGGGCAATGGTTAGATTTTCTCTAGCTGGAAACGGTCATGGACTAGCACTTGTGTGGCCTGAATGTTACTCATCACTTGTCACTTGTCAATCAAAGCCTGGATGTTATCTAGGTATTGCTATATTTGGTCACAGATTGCTTCAATATCTGAGGAGTCACAGTGCTGAACATCATGCAAGCATCCCTACTTCTGTTATTATGATGGAGGCAAGATCATTGAAGCAGCAGCTCAAGATGGTCAGGCTTGAGGCTCCTAAGGGATCTTGCGGTGCAGTAATTGCATCTCCGCCTCTGAGTCAGGAGACCTGGGTTCAAGTCCCACTTGCTCCAGAGATCAGGAACAAAATTTCTCAACAGTTGGATTAGATATGGAGAGACTCCTGCAAAGATATGTTGGAGCTGAGAAAACTGACCTCTGACAACCACACCAGTATTTTGTCTTCTGCCAGATATTCAATAATCTACACATTTTGTCCAAATAAAAATAATTTTTCCAGTTACAATAATAATTGCTTCACACTGCTGGTTACTGAAGGAGGTGCAAAAGGGTGGGAGGGAGAGTTAACATCACCTAACCCATATTTATTGACAGCAATCTCTTCCTGATCCAAGAAGGTTTGTGCCCCAATGTTAATTTATTCTGCACACAAATCTCACCCTTGTCCCGGACTTCACTTTGTCTGATAATTCAAAAAGAGGTCATACGAAACAAACACTATTTTCCCTACTTAAATATTCACCCTATCCACAAGCTTTATATCCCTGTTGAAATCCACATCTGAGCAATGGAAATACAATTCAGAACTCAGAAGTAAGGAAATCTGAAAAAAAGGAAAATTAGCTTTCCTTTCTCTAAACAGATGCAAGATGGAGAAGGGCCTTCAGTGAAACTGCTACAAGACTAGCAGGTTTCACAGGGACAGCCTGCAAATATTACAACCGCATTCTTAAAGAACTCAGTAACATCTACACCCTATTTAGAACAATAGGTTATTTAGAAATTCGCTGTAGAGTTCAAAGTCCCTGTTGCTTTCTCCCATTCTGTGTCATTCTTTCAATGCGTTATATTTGCAATTTTATCACAAGATGCAAGTGGTATGTTGCATGATTCAAACAAGAAGGGAATTCAGTCTTCAAAATTTCCTCTGCAACTAACAAAAATAGATCAATCATTCCACTGCAGTTTGAGAGGTCTTGCTATGAATAATAAATTAGCTGCCAAAAGAGCAACAATATTTCAAAAGTAATTCATTAGTTATAACATGCATTAGGAGGACCCGAGGAGATGAAACAGCACAATTTAAGAATCCGCTAAAAACATCCAGCAATTCACTAATGTCAAAGCTTGTAAGGTGTTCTTTATTCATCACCCAAGTTGTTCTCCTTCCATCAATGACACATTTATAATAACCTGCGTTGCACCTCAGTGCTATGTAATTTTTCCATACATGCGAATAAGTTAGCCTGGAGGTCACATTAATCTGCACTCCACCCCCTCCCAAAGGCCAACATCGAATTTGTTTTTGAAGCAATTTCTAATGGATTACTGTCCTTCTCAGGGCACTGTATTGTCAAGGCCACATATTTTAATCCTTTTTTATTTATTAATTTCTTGTGATTTGGGTGTTTATTGTTCTTTGTTTGAAAGGTAGGCACCTTTATTAACTTTTTTTGATTTGGGTGGATGACATTGGAGGAATTTAGTGTCAATACGATGGATGAAAATAATAGGCAATATTTAGGAAATGCATATATATTACACCTCGAATTTCATTACACACATCCACCCACCACATACACTTACAGGTGTTGAAAGGTAGAATAAAATATTTTACCTCCTCCCTTCATGCTATCAGGACATAAACACACCTTCCAAATGAAAGCAATTTAGATGTCCTTTCTATTTAGCATACCATGGGTATCCACTGTGCAGAACTCCTCTGTTCAGCCTGCAAAAAATGTTCTGGTCACTTGTCATTCCAATTCTCCACCTTGCTACAACTCCAATCCTTCGATCCTTGACCTGCTGCGATGCTCTAACGAAGTTTGAGGAACAGTTTTCTTTATCCTCTCACTTGGCACTCTACATCCTCTGGACTCAGCGTTAACTTCAACAATTTTATAGCATAATATCTGCCTCAATCCTTTTTTCCCCCCACCTTGTTGTTTGGGTTTTGTCTTGCTCCTTCTTTACCCCTTCACATTGCATTTGAATGGCTTATCCACACCTGTCAACATTGCATCAGGATATATTGCCTCTATCTTTACTACAGGGTAAGGAGATAGAAATAATAAAATGGAATAGTAGAGTCAGACACCTAGCGTCAGATGTAAAATATTAAAGTAAATACATAAAATAAGGTTGTTTCCATCATTGGGAAGTGATGCAAAATCATATGATTAGTAAGAATCAGTTCTCTCAAGCAGCATCATGGTACAGACTAAAAGTACAGTTAGCATTCAATTTGTTTAAAAATACTTTTTGCCAACAACAATGAATGTTGCAATCTTTTCCAGACATTCTCCTATGCAACTAAAATAGAAGAGCAGATTTACTGCACGATGATCACTCTCTTTCATCTATGCGCCATAAAACTTTTTATCATTTAATACAGTGTGGAGCTGGAGGAACACAGCAAGCCGGGCAGCAGCAGAGGAGCAGGAAAACTTCCTGATGTGTTCCTCCAGCTCCACACTGGGTTATCTCTGACTCCAGCATCAGCACTTCTTATGATCTCTTTTTATCATTTAATTTCTCCATGTCCAATACAGCAGTTCTATCTTGCCTCAGGTCTGAAGGATCATCGGCCCAACACAGTAGTTCTGTTTCCCTGGACAGCCTGATCAGCTGAGCATTCCCAACAACTGCTTTTTCTATTTCAAATTTCCAGACATCTGCAGTTTTTCACTTTTGTTCTGTACTTTTTCACCAAAATTTTATTCGCTCCAAGTGCTCTGATCTCTGTCACATTTGATTGGAGTTCATTTTTTGATTATGATCTACAGGATTGTGGACAAACATCAGTTTTCATGGAAATGTGCATGTGGAAATTCGTTTTACTTGGAACACCAACAGATGGAAGCTTTGCATTCAAGACGCCATCTCCTCCGCCATCTTCAGCTGTGGAAGCTGTATGCTATAATTAAAACTGGACCTATTACCTTTCCTTAGCCAATCCCACCAGAGAAAGCATCTAGAAAGACAACGCAAATAACTCCAGAATCTCCATAGAACAATGTATACTACACATTGACGGTCATAATACAGTGTTACATGAACAGGTCCAAATTCAATAAACTTTGGTATTCTTTGTCTATATTTACCATGTATCTGCAGGTAAGAGATAATAAATTTCAATGGTGTCCTGTGTGCCAATATTATAAACAAAATAATCATGAAACAGTTGCTATGGATACAATAATTAAATACCTTTTTCGTGAATAATCTATTAGGCTCCAAAAAGTTTAAAAATATGTACTAAAGTCAATGCGAGATATTTCAAGATTGACCTCCTTTCCTACAATCAGATGAATTCCTCAGCAACATTCTGCTTTACTGGAGAATAATTCAAAATTAGCTAGTTTTAGCTACTTTACACTCTTGGAAACATAGAAAATACGAGAAGTACGCCATTCAGCCCACTGAACAGCAAAACAGCCATACAATTATGATCCACTCCCTTGCAATGAATGACAACGTTCCATTTGACATCCTAATCACTTGCTGCACCTGCTTTAAAATTCAAATTTCACCAACTGCCAGTAAAATTCAAACCCTGAGATTCTACAGTCATACAGCATGGAAACAGACCCTTCAGTCCAAACCAACCATAATCCCAAACTGAACTAGTCCCAACACCCACCCTTGTCCCATAATCCCTCCAAACGTTTCTCATTCATGTATTTATCCAAATGTCTTTTAAACATCGTAACTGTATCCGCATGCACCTTCCTCGAAGTTCATTCTGTGTAATTCTTTTACACAGTAAACTAAGTTGCTCCTTCATGTCTTTTTCCAATCTTTCTCCTCTCATCTTAAAAATATGTCCCTAGTCTTGAAATCTTGATTACTAGTCCAATGACATTTCCACAATATCACTGCCTCACCTGCTTAAAGGTTAGTTTGCTGAGAATGCACACATCGGCACAGAATAAATATGTGTACACCTAAAGTCACTTTATACAGAAGGGTCTAGGCCCGAAACATCAGCCTTCCTGCTCCTCTGATGCTGCTTGGCCTGCTGTGTTCATCAGCTCTACACCTTGTTATCTCTTATACAGAATGCCCATCACTAAGCAATGATCAGGAATCAAATGGCTTTTAGAAACAAAATTAATATGTGTATTTACTCTGTAGAAGAAACAGACAGACATAAAAGAAATGCAAACAGTTCAAAAAATTAGATTTCATTGGGCATACAAAAGTAGTACAGAAAATACTGGAAATACTAAGCAAATCTGGCAGGATCTGTGGAGAGAAAAACAGTTAACCTAGAGTTGAAAGAAAACTTCAGAACTAAAGAACCACGGCCTCCATCGTAGGTCTATTATTAGCCATTCATAAAACTGAAAAACTGTTGCTCTCTTCCAATCGGCTCCTGTAACAAAGCAAAACATGAACCATGCTCCATATAAAGTCAGCTTCTTTTATCAACGGTGAATAGGGATGACAAAATTCACCATTGCCTCCGGCGTGCCTCAGCTTTTGGTCAATTGAGAATGGCAACATTAACGATTAGAATCTTAAACTAGAGACTAAGGTCATGATTTTATTTTTCAAGCCTTCTGTTAAAAGTACTGTATAAATTCAAGTTTTCTTCTAGGTCGCAAGAGACTAGGAACACAAACTTAGCTAACTGAAATTTTCCCAGACTGCTTTAAATGGAAACAGTTTCAAGCTTTACTCAAGAAACTATCTGAAACAACGCTTGGCTCCAACAGGAAGCCTGAATCCTCTGATGTTACTGAGCTTGCATAAAAGAATAACTTCCATAATCTTATATTCTTCATGTGAAAGGGTCACTTCTATTCACAGCTTTTCCTTGAAAGGCACCTCACGATTAAGAAATTCTACACTGAAATAAAGAAATAAACTTCTGTTCCAAATGAACCTAGAGCCTCATTAACAGATGTGATCCGGCTTATCTTACTTTAGTGATCGCTCATCCTTTTTTTGCCATACAAGTTCTTCATAAATCTTCCTCTCGTAGACACCACAGAAGTGGCCAGTTGTTCAGTTATTATGCTCCAGCCCCATCTGCAATTTCCTGTCCAGTTCTTGCCAGCTCCCCCATTTTTAAAAATTTCACCAAAACTTTTCTCTGGCAGTGTCTTTAGTCCTTCCCTCATCAACTATTTATCCCTTTTACCTTTCTGGGTGCCAAGTTTTTGCCTTAACATTAACAAAGTGCTTTACAATACTTTAATAGAAGTAAAAGCCTAAGCACCATATGACCAATTACTTTGCTATAATAAAAAATATTACTTGCAGAATCAAACAATTCCAGCAAATGTTGAGTCTCAAAACTTGAGTGTAGCATTTTCCATTAAATGCTGTTCACCAAATGCACACAAAAAAAAGTCACCTGTGGAATAAGGTTGAAATTACAACAACTTCAGAAGAAACTTTGTACATGAATCTCAAGCATTACTGCTAAAATTATTCCAACTTTTCCCACTAGGTATGATTCACCAACAGAATCAACTAAATTTGCTCTGGAATATCAGTATTGAAGCAACCCAAGAATGCACTACCTCTCTGAATCTCCCTTTGATTTTCATTATTTTGCAGCCATGACAAGCTCATTAACATGTAGCTGAATATAGAGAGCCTACAGCACAGAGAAAAGAAGCAGGAAACCATTTCTATAAAATAGAACTTCCAAGTTGTAAACACTCATGTTTACAAAACAGCAAGACTTGAAATAAATCATTCACAATATGAAAAACCCGAGTGAAGGTGGAGATATAAACAGCCACCCAGACACAGAGCTGAACTATTCCGAGAAGCAATTAATGAGAAACTACAAGACAACACCAACACAGCACAGTATTAAGCTCCTGACTTGAAGTTTCGGCAGAGGTGCAAAATGTGCAGACTTATATATGGTAAACATTTTCCAAGAGTAAAGAGAAGCCATCTAAATTACTGAAACAGTAATTTCTTAATCAATATAGGACAGCATTTTCAGTGCGTATATTTGGTGCATATGGACTTTCATGAAGTAGCACAAACCTAAGGCTCTGAAATGCTAGCATGCATTTCACATGATATTTCAAATTATTCCACTCACTCCAACATGCTGGCATCATAAAAATCCAAAGGCGTTCTTCAAAGTCAACTTAATTTTCAATGAATAAGAATTAACAGTCTCAATGCTCCAGTTTCTTGTTATTACATCTCATTTTGACAATCCAACACACAAAGAATTAGGATTTTTCTAATTCTGGCATTTCCAGCATCATTGGCATTATTTATCATCAATAGCCATTCCTTAAGGTTCCTGGGCCAAGGGCTCTGGAATTCCCTCTAAAGACCTTAACGTATGAATACCTTGTCTAAGCTTTCAGTTATCTGTCCAAATCTAGATGCGACTTGATTTATTGAGGTCACATGTATCTGAGTACAGTGAAAAGTTTTGTTTGTGAGCAGTACAGGCTGCTCATAACATACAATGATATACAGGTCATAGGGTGTTTAAGCAGAGCAAGGCATGCAGGATCACTGTTGCACAGGAGGTGCACAAAACCAAGATCAATATTAGATTTGAAATTAGAGAGAGATTCATTCAGCAGTCTAATGACAGCAGGGAAGAAGCTGTTCTTGAACCTCTTGGTATGTGTTCAATCTTTGGCTTGGTGCCATATTTTTCTAATACACCGTATTTTATTGCCTTGAAATATTTTACAATGTTGAAGTCACTCGAGAACATCTTGAGTGCTCTTTACATGCATAACTTGCTTTTAAGCCTAACTATTATTGCCCAGGCAAAAATAATTGATCCAAATCTGCTAAGGCAGATAAATGAAAGGTAGTCATGTTGATCATATTATAGTGTTGTTGTACTGAATTAAAGATCTCCATTTGACGCATAGATAATCTACTGCAGAAATATGCAAATCATGACAGAAAAAAAGTATACTTTCAAATGAAGCAAAATGCTATTCTAGCAAGGCAACTTCAAAACAAACTCATGAGTAAATGCTCTAACTTCTTTAATTAAAACTGCAAAACCAACAGGGTTACAGCATTTGGGCAACAAACCAAAAAGAATTTAAAGAGCATTCAATAGGGGTAAATATGTGTTCATCAATAACCTCTCCTTCATCACAAAGCCAGAAGTGGAGACGTTCAGTGATGACTTTCAATTTTTGGCATCATTTGCAACTCTGCAAATACTAATGCAATCTGAGTCCAAATGCAGCAAGAGCTGGCCAACGTCCAGGCTTGGGCTGACAAGTGGCATATAATATTTACATTGCACAATGCCAGGTAATGACCATCTCCAATGGGAGAGCATAATCATTGCCCACTGACATTCCCTGATATTACCATCGTCGAACTCCCCACTACCTGTAGGTTACCACTAACCAGAAATTGAATTGGAAGTTACACAAATACCAAAGTTAGGTCAGACGCTAGGAATTTAGCAGCATCTCTTGTCTCGTCAAAGCCTCCACCATCTACAAAAGACGAAAGTCAGAAGTAAGACGGGATACTTGACTTTCCCTGGATGG
The DNA here is from genome assembly GCA_024137785.1 of Ginglymostoma cirratum. Lineage (NCBI taxonomy): Eukaryota > Metazoa > Chordata > Chondrichthyes > Orectolobiformes > Ginglymostomatidae > Ginglymostoma > Ginglymostoma cirratum. The sequence continues at coordinate 21,341,955 of JAHRHZ010000080.1, read as the reverse complement.
AGGCAGCTCCCACATCACTCAAGCCGCCTGACATCACCCGGACAAAGCAACTCATTGATTCGCAATCCATTCATGGCTTTCAACATTCACCCATCCAACACTGAACAGTATGCATTATCTACAAGATACACTGCAATAACTCTCAAAGATTCCTCATACAGCACCTTCCAAACCCACAGCTCCTACTTTCCAGAAGGACAAGGGTAGTAGAAGTATGTGAACATCAATACCTGACAGTTCCTCTCCAATTCAGACAATCCTGACTTGGAATAAATCTCTTTCCCTTCATTTTTATGTGGTCAAAATCCTGAAACACTCTCCTAAACAGCTCTGTGGGTGTACTTCCACCCAATGGGCTGCAAAAAACAAATGCATCATTAACTTTTAACTATTAGTACTCCCTTTACCCATTAGGTCTAGGCTCTCCATTATTTACTGTAATTACATGATATACTTTTTTTTACATTTTCATAGAAATGATTAGCAATCAATCAAAAGGAATCAAACTTACTAAAGAACTCAAAATTCAAAGCCACTCCAAATGCATAAACAGAATTAAACAAACCAAAGAAATTCAAAATTCTCAGTCATGCCAAATGCATAAACTGAATTAGTTGCAGAAATCCTGGATGTAGTGCAAAAATAATTACACAACAGCAAAGAGACATTAAGTGCAGCATCCCAAACAACATGCATGAATTCACTTCTAACAAGTGAATGTTGTCTGTTTGGTGGCCTCGACAGAATCTGACTACACTCCAAAGTGGCTCAGTTGGCAGTATTCATATCACCGATTCAGGTCCCAACCTATGACTTGACACAGAACTGAGAAACTGCTTCTCTCTTTCCTAAAAAATTTAAACCAAGGCTCATCCAAGACTCGCCCCTCCATCAACCAAATTAAATCAATTTTGATTCATTTTTGCTGAGAGCTTGCCGTGCACAAAATAACTAGTGTTCAGCTCCAGGTCAGCGAATGCACAGGAAAATAATTGATAACATACAATTCACAGATCTATTTTGAGAGATCTGACGATCAGTTATTTAAAAAGTTACTTCTTTGCATTTTCAAACTGCAAATTTGCAAACAATGTTTTTAGACAGAAATTATGGATACCATTTTAATCACAATAGTTTTCCAAATCATAAGAATTCTGTAATAAGTGTATTGTATTTTACTAGTCACATCAAGATAGTACATGTTCAAATTTTCCCAAAATGCAAAGTACAACCTAGACCGCAAACAGCATATTGCCCAAGAAACCATTGCTACCAAATTATGCACTTTCTTCGAGGTTAGACACTTAAAGGGCTAATAATTTTATTAGAGCCTTACAACTCAAGTCAAAAACAAAACTTGATTTCTTTTGTAGGACTTTCTTTATCAAAGAACAAAACACTGCATCTAGGATACGATTGACTATGAATGGAGAAGACGACGATTTGGTTCGACTGCATTTAGAATACTGTGTACAGTTCTGGTCGCCACATTACCAAAAGGATGTGGAAGCTTTGGAGAGGGTACAGAGAAGGTTTACAAGGATGTTGCCTGGTATGGAAGGTGCTAGCTTTGAAGAGAGGTTGAGTAGGTTAGGATTGTTTTCATTAGAAAAAAGGAGATTGAGGGGGGACCTGATTGAGGTCTTCAAAATCATGAAGGGTATAGACAGGGTTAATAGAGATAAGCTTTTTCCCAGGGTGAGGGATTCAATAACGAGGGGTCACGCGTTCAAGGTGAGGGGAGAAACGTTTAAGGGGGATACACGCGGAAAGTACTTTACACAGAGGGTGGTAGGTGCCTGGAACGCGTTGCCAGCAGAGGTAGTAGAGGCAGGCACGGTAGATTCATTTAAGGTGCGTCTGGACAGACGCACGAGTAGGTAGGGAGCAGAGGGATACAGATCCTTAGGAATTGGGCGATAGGTTTAGACAGTGGATTTGGATCGGCACAGGCTTGGAGGGCCGAAGGGCCTGTTCCTGGGCTGTAAGTTTTCTTTGTTCTTTGTAAGACAGGGAGCCTGTAAGTGATTTGAGACGACATTACGATTGTCATTATCAGTTTAAAACTTGCTGCTAAACAAAGATGGGTGTGGAAGCCATTAAAAAGTCAATTGATAAGGATAATATATTGTGTCCTATAATGTAGCAAAACATTTCATTAAAAAAAAAGAATTTCTATCCACTATATAGACCACTACTGTCACGTGTAAAGGGCACAAAGGAACAATGGAACAAATGCAACCTAATACCTGGTAAAAGTCAGACCAAGGGAGAAACACACATTGAGTCTTATCCATCCCTCAAAATAATACAGTAATAAAAAGTAACAGACAATTCAGGTCAGCGCACATGGATTCCACAAATGTTATTACCCATTGCCAAAATGCTTTCAGACATTAAATTTCACCCTCAAGGATGCAAGCGACTAATACAGATATAATGCTTCTCCCCATTCTTTATACTGAAATGGCCACATTTTAGGGAAAAGTGCAGAACAATTATCTAGTTGCAAATGGTTTACTGACAGTTAATATCCAGTTCTCACACCTGCCACTTTCCTCAGCTGATGCCCATGCACTTCCAGCAAGTTTTACTAGATGGTGATTTAAAGCATAATCTTAGCTGACTTCTTCTTTACAAAGACAAGGATGAGATGAGGCAAACTATCATGCCCTTATGTCCCACATTCCTTCTCAAGCCTGTGAAAAGGCTCCACAGCAATTAATGCATGCCTTAAGAATCGCTAACATTCGACATGGCTTCAATCTTCTTTGCCCAGCTCAAAGAAGGCACTTGAACGATTGGAGGACAAAGGATGTGTTCCAAAGACAAATGCTTTAAGAAATGCAACACAGGTGTCAACATTTAGGGCAGCACAGTGGTTAGCTGCTGCCTCACAGCACCAGGGACCCGGGTTCGATTCCACCCTCGGGTGACTGCCGGTGTGGAGTTTGCACATTCTCCCCGTGTCTGCATGGGTTTCTTCCAGGTGCTCCAGTTTCCTCCCACAGTCCGAAGATGTGCAGGGAAGGTGGACTGGCCATGCTAAATTGCCCAGAGTGTTCAGGGATGAGTAGTATAGGGGGATGGGCTCTGGGTGGGATGCTCAGAGAGTCGGTGTGGACTTATTGGGCTGAAGGGCCTGTTTCCACACTGTAGGGATTCTATGATCTATGCAAGAGACCTTCGTTCAGAAGAAACCAACTTGTAAGGACCTCCTACATGAGGGGACACTGTCTTTGAGAACAACCAGTGGCAAGACAAAGTACGATAAAGGAACCTGAGAAAGGAGTGCTCCTAATCTCAAGAACCAATTCTACTTTCCTGGAAACACTTGGATTGGACTCATCTGCCATGTAAGGACCCAAAGAATCCCTGTGACATATAATTTCCTGGGTGGACATACTATCATATTCATTAGCGAATGATTGCCAATGACAATGACTCACCTCCAATGTTGGCATGCCCGGCGCAGTGGTGGCGGTGGTGAATTGGCCCAGAAGCAAAAGATGGCGCCTTAGTATCGTTGACTTCGATGCTAGTTAGGTCTGATTAGGCGGTGGTGGTTCTAAACTGGCTTAGAACTTATACGTAGATGAACTTCTCTTTAAGCTATATCTTTTCATTTTCTTTTATTCTTAAACTATCCAAACGGTGCCAAAGCTTTTCACTGTATTTTATTGTATCTCATTGAAAATACACGATAATAAATTGTTCATTCAATAAAATCATCAATTCGTATTGAATTCTACATTCTAACAATACTAAATGGTAAACCTGCACAGTACCCATCATAATCACTAGTCCATCACTTTCATAATGCACAACTTGAGCCAAAATATCACCTCTGCACGGAATTAAACCATTGTCCATTGGCTCAGATAAATGGACAGTCAGTTGTGCCACCCTTCATTAACTATATAAAAAGAACTTCAAAAATCTGCTTTTACACAAACAGCAACAGGAAATTTGCAATAAGTCAATGTTACAAATATTTATAAGGAACCAAATTTCCAAGCACTATTTTGCTGAAGGGCCAGTAGTTATTCCAAAAATAAATGTACTGTTTCTATGATTGTTGCCACTGTGGGTGACTGCTCAATTATAGCTAGGCATTTTGAAATGAATGTGGGAAAGCAATAGAACAGCAAAATTATTAGCCCTCCAACTCCAGAGGAGGCATTTTTTATCTGTTCACTGGGCATTGGAATGACCTCCACTTGTTGAAAGCATTCCTATTTGATTTTCAATGGATAGCAAGTGGCAAGAGATAATGGTCCTGAATGAAACCCTGATGTCATTACATTATAGGCAAGCTATAATTCAATGTAGTGAGGTTCATGGAGCTGCACAACTGTATGAGTAACCACACTGTAGGGATTCTATGAAAGATTCTATGAAAATGAATATTTGCATGCAGGGAGAAAAAAATGTTCCTTCTTCCACACTAGAATTTTGCTATTCATAATTATTGATCTATCAGCTTTGGCTCAATGGATATCACTCTCTATCAAAAGTCAGAAGTCCACGTTCAGATTTCAATCCAGAAGTTGAGCACAAAACTAAAGCCAACATTACGAGGCAGTAACTTGGACGCTGCAATGCCATAGCTGGTACTTGTTAGATAAGATGTTAAACAGAGGCCTAGTCTACCCGCTCAGGGGGACACAAAATGTATCTTGATACTACTTTGAAGTACAGCCAGGGAGCTTTACATAAAATCACAAGACATAGGAATAGAAGTAGGCCGTACAGCCCATTGAGTCTGCTTGCCATTCAATGAGATGTGGCTGACCATATAAATCTCAGTCCAACTCATGCATGCCAACCAGATATCTCAACCTGACTTGGTCCCATTTGCGATAAGAGATAAAAGGTACTGCAGATGCTTGCAGAATCCGAGATAACAAGGCGTGAGGCTGGATGAACACAGCAGGACAAGCAGCATCATAAGCAGCATCATAGGAGCAGGAAAACTTGACGTTTCGGGCCTAGACCCTTCATCAGAAATGGGGGAGGGGAAGAGGGTTCTGAAATAAATAGGGAGAGAGGGGGAGGCAGATAGAGGATGGATAGAGGAGAGGAGAGGTGGAGAGGAGGCAGACAAGTCGAAGAGGCGGGGATGGAGCCAGTAAAGGTGAGTGCAGGTGCGGGGGTAGGGAGGAGGTAGGTCAGTCCAGGGAGGACGGACAGGTCAAGGGGGCGGGATGATGTTAGTAGATAGGAGATGGGGGTGGGGCTTGAGGTGGGAGGAGGGGACAGGTGAGAGGAAAAACAGGTTAGGGAGGTGGAGATGAGCTGGGCTGGTTTCGGGATGCGGTTGGGAGAGGGGAGATTTTGAAACTTGTGAAATCCACATTGATACCATTGGGCTGCAGGGTTCCCAGGCTGAATATGATTTGCTGTTCCTGCAGCCTTCGGGTGGCATCACTGTGGCATTGCAGGAGGCCCAGGATGGACATGTCGTCTGAGGAATGGGAGGGGGAGTTGAAATGGTTCGCGACTGGGAGCTGCAGTTGTTTGTTGCGAACTGAGCGCAGGTGTTCTGCAAAGCGGTCCCCAAGCCTCCGCTTGGTTTCCCCGATGTAGAGAAAGCCACAACGGGTACAGCGGATGCAGTATACCACATTGGCAGATGTGCAGGTGAACATCTGCCTGATGTGGAAAGTCTTCTTGGGGCCTGGGATTGGGGTGAGGGAGGAGGTGTGGGGGCAGGTGTAGCACTTCCTGCGGTTGCAGGGAAAAGTGCCGGGTGTGGTGGGGCTGGAGGGGAGTGTGGAGCGGACAAGGGATTCGCGGAGGGAGTGGTCCCTCCGGAAGGTAGATAAGGGTGGGGAGGGAAAAATGTCTTTGGTGGTGGGGTCTAATTGCAGATGGCAGAAGTGTCGGAGGATGATGCGTTGGATCCGGAGGTTGGTGGGGTGGTACGTGAGGACGAGGGGGATTCTTTTTTGATTATTATTGCGGGGACGGGGCATGAGGGAAATGCGGGAGACACGGTCGAGGGCGTTCTCGACCACTGTTGGGGGGAAGTTGCGGTCCTTGAAGAATGAGGACATCTGAGATGCTGCGGTCATTTGGCCCGTATTCCTCAAAACTGTTCTTGTTCATATATCATCTAGATGCCTTTTAAATGTTGTAATTGTACCCACCTCCACACTTCCTCTGGCAAGTCATTCCATACACACATCACGGTCTCTGTGAAAGTTACTCCTCAGGTCCTTTTTAAATCTTTCCCCTCTCACCTATGCCCTCTAGTTTTGGACTCCCACACCCTAGGAAAAAAACCTTGTGTATTCACCCAATCCATGTCCCTCATGATTTTATAAATCTCTATAAGGTCAGCCCTCAGCCCCCAACGCTCCAGGGAAAAAATGCTACAGCCTATTCAGCCTCTCCCTATAAAAGTTCTACTACGGTCAAATTTTAAAACAAAATGACTGAACCATGAAAGAATGCATTTTACTGCATCATCACATAACCATATACACTCAAGTAATGGTTAATCTTGCATAAAAGTCAATGACCAACTTCCAGTAAAAAAATTTATTAATCTTTCATATACCCTGTGTGCATGTCAGCCCCAACAAAAAAATCCAAACTCTGTGCATTTACCACCCACTCGAAAAGGTCTAACTCATCCTGAATAAACTTGCTTAATAGAATCAGAGAACAGCACACCACTGAAGGCAGCAATTCAGCTTTTTGTGTCTGCTCAATCAATTTTTGTCATTGAGGCTATCATGTACAATGGTGTGCACAGTTTTCCTGCCAACACACTCTCTACTATGGGAAGCCGGTACCAAGGAATGGTATATACACAGCCCTGTTCAAACTTAAAACCACTGAGATTGCAGAACAAACAAAAAATTGTGCACAGCTACAGAATGCAAGCTGTCAGAGAAAAATGTTAGAGAATGGACAGCACTCTCTTCAAAGCTTAGGCAGACATCTAAGAATGCATGCACAGGTAAAGGGAAGTTGAGCACATTGATGAAACTTCCGACTGTGGCAAGCAAAATCATATTAATACTAAAATCATCAGTTTTGATGATATATCTGAAATCTTCATCTTGAAATAAGAAAACTAGGCACAGCAGTATTCAAAGACAGACTTGCATGATGTAGGTTTCGGAAGGGAAAGATCTCTTTTACTGCAACAGAAGACCAGGGTTTCACTAAGTCTATTAGAACTTGATGACATAAAATGGACTAAGATTGCCCTGTATTGAATACATGGATCAAACTCGCATAAATTTTGACAAGCTAGCCAGTCAAGTAGTGAGCAAAGTTAGACAATAGTACCTAGTAAAGATAACTGCAAGTGCAAACAGTAGATCCACATTGTGTTGTCATGTACATCCAATAGAAAAGGCTTAATGCAATTGGTATATTTGCGGGAAGTGCTGTCCCAAATGAGCAATTCCCAAAAAGAGCAAAGTTCTACTTTTAAAATAAAGGATGGATGGATGAAGGTGGCTTGGAATTACAGCAGTGGAAACATTTCCAGTTTCTGACCAAGAGGGTTGTGCAAAAAAAAAAAGCACTTATCATAGAATAGAATCCCTACAGTGTGGAAACAGGCCCTTCAGTCCACACCGACCCTCAGAACATCCCACCCAGACCCATCACCCTATAACCCATGTAATCTACACATCCACGAACACTACGGACAATTTAGCATGGTCAATCCACCTAGCCAGCACATCTTTGGACTGTGGGAGGAACTGGAGCACCCAAAGGAAACCAACGCACACACGGGGAGAAAGTGTGAACTGAATGGAGTTTGCACAATGTCAATGGTATTGTTGCTGAAGTAAACCTGCATTTCCAGTGGTCTAGCCAAACTTGTTCAACCAACAGGTGTCTCTTTAAACAAGCCCTTCCAGTACAAAATGAGAAAGTAATGACATGATTGGATAATCAGAGGGGAGAAGACATCCAAGGTAAGCAGCATATGTGATCCAACATTAGCAATCCCAGCCATAAGTGAATTGAAGCCTGGTATGAAATCAAAATGGAAAATGTCAACCCATTCAATTATGTGTGGTATTCAGTACACTTGACGGCATAGGAGATGATTTGTGGAATGATATGGCTAATGATGACTAACAAACAAGAAACAGACTGGGATGTGTTAGTTGGCTCTAAATATGAAGAACAGGATTGTTTTTACACATTTTAATACATATCGAAAGCTTGAACTCTACTGCTATGTTTCTTTGCTGTACTGTGAAAAACTCTATGAAATTGAACACATTTTAAAATACAGCTTTTGTTCTTGATGATATTATAAACAAAAATCAGTTTGTCTCCTCGGAGGCAATTGTTTATTTATCAATACCAATTATCTGAGAGTAAAAGAACAGCAACCGTAATACTGGAGAACTTAACATGCAGTTTGAGTGTGACAAAACTGGGTCACAAACAACTTTGTTCAACTTAAATAAGCGTAATTACATATGGATAAGGGTAAATCTTACTACAGTGAACTGGGAAAGGAGTTTAGCAGAAAAGACAATTGAGAAGATGTGTAAGAAAATGATATGATTCGCAACAAAAATATATCCCAGTGAAGGAGGATTCTAGGAAAGGGACAAACCAACCATGATCAACCAAGGTCATTAAAGACAGCATCAAATTGAGGAAAAAACATAACAGCATGGCATTATTTGTGGTAAACCCAGAGGATTGGGAAAGTTTTAAAAATAGACAAAAATCGTGCAAAATTGAAGGGAAAATGAACTTTGAGGAAAACATTAGCAAGTAATATAAAAACAGTTAGCGAGAGCTATTTTAAATATGTAAAAAGGAAGAGAGAGGCCAAAGTGAACATCAGACCCTGAACAAGGCTAGGGAAATAATGATGGGAAGCCAAGAAATGGCATAAGAGTTGAATAAATACTTTGCATCATTTCAAGGATATAAATGGCATTCCAGACAAACTAAAGGATTTAATAGAACATTTAGAAATACATAACATAATCAAACTCGGCATATTGAACAACTGTTGAAATCCCTTTCTTTGGCCTGAAAAAAAACTGAAACCAAATACAGTCATGCAGTTATACAGCTGTTAGTCAAGGACAGTATAACGGTGGCTGAAAGAACGTTTGACGAGGACTCGTCTACTGAGGTGGTATGGCTGAGGTCAAAAACAGGAGAGGAGAGGTCACACTGCTGGGAGTTTTTTTACAGGCCTCCGCAAAGTTCCAGGGATGTGGAGGAGAGGATTGGCAAAACTATTCTGGGCAGGAGTGAAAGGAACAGGGTGGTCATTATGGGAGACTTTAACTTCCCCAACATTGACTAGAAATGCTATAACTCTAGTACGTCGGATGGATCTGTTTTTGTCCAATGGGTGCAGGAGGGTTTCCTGTCAAAGGGCTGACAAGAGGGGAGGCCACACTGGATCTGGTACTTGGTAATGAACCAGGCCAGGTGTTTGATTTAGTGGTAGGTGAGCACTTTGGAGAGAGTGATCATAATTCGGTTACGTTTAGTTTAGCGATGGAAAGGGATAGGAACATGCCACTGGGCAAGAGTCATAGATGGGGGAAGGGCAATTATAATGCCATTAGGCAAGACTCAGGAGGCATAGAATGGGGTAGCAAAATGCAGGGGATGGGGACAATCGAAGTGTGGAGCTGGTTTAAGGAACAGATATTGCGTGTCCTTGATAGGTATGTCCCTGTCAGGCAGGGAGGAAGTGATAAGGTAAGGGAACCGTGGTTTACAAAAGAAATTGTATCTCTTGTTAAGCCAAAGAGGGAGGCTTATGTGACATTGAGACGAAATGGTTCAGATGAGGCGGTGGAGAGTTACAGATTAGCTAGGAAGGATTTAAAGAGAGAGTTAAGAAGAGCAAGGAGGGGACATGTGCAGTCATTAGCAGGTAGAATAAAGGAGAACCCTAAAGCTTTCTATAGCTATGCGAGGAATAAAAGGATGATTAGGGGAAAAATAGGGCCAGTCAAAGACAGAAGGGGGAAGTTGTGTGTGGACCCTGTGGAGATCAGAGAGGTGCTAAACGAATATTTCTCATCTGTTTTCACTAGGGAAAAGGAGAATATTGTAGCGGAGAAGACCAAGATATAGGCTATTAGACCTGAAAGGATTGAGGTTAGTAAGGAGGAGGTGTTACCAACTCCAGAAGGTGTGAAGGTAGATAAATCCCCTGGGCTGGATGGGATTTTTCCAAGGATTCTCTGGGAAGCCAGGGAGGAGATGGCGGAGCCTTTGGCCTTGATCTTTGAGTCGTCATTGTCTACAGGTTTAGTACCAGAGGACTGGAGGATTGCAAATGTTGTGCCCTTGTTCAAGAAGGGCAGTAGAGATGACCCAGGTAATTATAGACCAGTGAGCCTTACGTCTGTTGTAGGAAAAGTTTTCGAAAGGATTATAAGAGATAGGATTTATAATCATCCAGCAAGCAACAGTTTGATTGGAGATAGTCAACATGGATTCGTCAAGGGCAGGTCGTGTCTCTCAAACCTCATTGAGTTTTTTGAGGAGGTGACCAAGCATGTGGTTGAGGGTAGGGCAGTTGACGTGGTGTACATGGACTTCAGTAAAGCCTTTGATAAGGTTCCACATGGTAGGCTATTGGAGAAAATGCGGAGGCATGGGATTGAGGGAGATTTAGCAGTTTGGATTAGAAACTGGCTTTCTGAAAGAAGCCAGAGAGTGGTGGTTGATGGAAAATATTCAGCCTGGAGTCCGGTTACTAGTGGTGTGCCACAAGGATCTGTTTTGGGACCACTGCTGTTGGTCATTTTTATGACTGACTTGGACGCAGACATAGGTGGATGGGTTAGCAAGTTTGCAGATGACACTAAAGTCGGTGGAGTGGTGGACAGTGCGGAAGAATGTTGCAGGTTGCAGGGAGACTTGGATAAACTGCAGAATTGGGCTGAAAGGTGGCAAATGGAGTTCAATGCAGATAAATGTGAGGTGATGCACTTTGGGAAGAATAATAAGAAGGCAGAATACTGGGTCAATGGAAAGATTCTTGGTAGTGTGGATGTGCAGAGGGATCTTGGTGTCCAGGTACATAGATCCCTGAAAGTTGCCACCCAGGTTGATAGTGCTGTTAAGAAGGCAAACGGTGTGTTAGGTTTCATTGGTAGAGGGATTGAGTTCCGGAGCCGTGATGTCATGCTGCAACTGTACAAAACGCTCGTGCGGCTTCACTTGGAGTATTGTGTATAGTTCTGGTCGCCCCATTACAGGAAGGATGTGGAAGCATTGGAAAAGGTGCAGAGGAGATTTACCAGGATGTTGCCTGGTCTGGAGCGAAGGTCTTATGAGGAAAGGCTGAGGGACTTGGGTCTGTTCTCATTGGAGAGAAGAAGGCTAAGAGGGGATTTAATAGAGACATACAAGATGATCAGAGGATTAGATAGGGTGGACAGTGAGAGTCTTTTTCCTAGGATGATGACATCCTAGTACGAGGGGGCATAGCTGCAAATTGAGGGGTGATAGATTTAAGACAGATGTCAGAGGCAGGTTCTTTACTCAGAGAGTGGTAAGGGCGTGGAATGCCCTGCCTGCCAATGTAGTTAACTCAGCCACATTAGGGGCATTTAAACAGTCCTTGGATAAGCACATGGAGGATGATGGGATAGTGTAGGGGGATGGGCTTAGATTAGTTCACAGGTCGGCGCAACATCGAGGGCCGAACGGCCTGTTCTGCGCTGTATTGTTCTATGTTCTATGCTCTCTGCTAAGAGATAGTAAGAACTGCCGATGCTGGAGTCTGAGATAACACAGGGTAGAGCTGGAGGAACACAGCAGGCCAGGCAGCATCAGAGGAGCAGGAAAGCTGACGTTTTGGGTCAGGACCCTTCTTCAGAAAATGCTAATTTTCTAACATTTATGCTAATACTGCTCAAGGCAAGAATATCTAGCTAATTGCAGATATTGGATCAAGCCTGTAAACATCTTTCTGTATGTCTCAGATGCAAGTCAAATTGTTTCTCAGCTAAAGTCATTGTGAGACTTTCTATTCTGCATTAAATAAGTTTAAATAATTCATTGAGATAGCAAGAACTGTAGACGCTGGAGTCAGAGATAATGAAGGGTGGAGCTGGAGGAACACAGCAGGCCAGGCAGCATCAGAGGAACAGGAAAGCTGACATCTCGGGTTGGGACCCTTCTTCAGAAATGGGGAGGGGGAGGGGAGCCCAGAAATAAAGAGAGAGAGGAGCGGTGGGGCTGGGGAAGGTAGGTGGGATAGTGATAGGTGAGTGCATGTCGGCAGTGGTCAGGATTGGTCAGTGAGGTAGGAGTGGCAGATAGGTGGGAGAGAAGATGGACAGGTTGTTTCAGGTCATGGAGGCAGGGATGAGAGGGAGGGTTGACCATGGGATGAGGCTGGGGTGGGGAGATTTTGAAACTAGTAAAGTCCACGTTTAGGCCATCGGGCTGTGGGCTCCTGAGGCGGAATAGGAGGTGCTGCTCCTCCAGTTTGTGGGTGGCATCATTGTGACACTGGAGGCGGCCCAGGATGCACACGTTACACAGGGAGTGGGAGGGGGAGTTAAAATGTTTTGCGACCAGAAGCTGTTGTTTGTTGCGTACAGAGCGCAAGTGTTCTACAACACTGTCTCAGAGTCTCCGCTTGGTCTCACCGATGCTTTTTTAAGCAAAGGAGCTCCTTTGCCAATGAAATTGTGCAAATGACATGGCTTATATTCACATGAACATGTTTTGAAAATTAATATTTCTGTATAATTTTACTCTACTGATAACACAAAAATAATTTAGAAAATAAGTAGAAATTTTCATTTTTTCCACCAAAATTAGTACAATACATCAGCACAACTTCACCAACAGATATTTAACAGATGACTGATCAAAAGAAGCATTTGAGGAATGTATGTTCAAAACAATATCCAACTTAAACCTTGGAATAACGCTATTTAAAAATGCTACGTTTTTGTAGTTGGTTATGACAAATGTCTTCACTACTCTTGGAATAGTGTGGGAGGGTGGATGGGGCTGTTGTGGTGGTAGTGGAATGGAGGAACCAATGACCTCCCCTGAACATCAGCCAGGGATTATATCTAGGACCGGTTGTGACACTGCCCGCATTGAATTTGCCTTTCAGTACGCAGAATCCAGATTGAGACATGAAGAATGGCATTTGAATGAAATATCTCAGACATAGTGTTGATGGGAAACTGCCCCAAAACTGAATAGTAATCAATTGTTTGTAATTTACAATTAATTTGACAGTGGCAAAAAACACACGAGACACACTGGAACACAATTTATTTTTTAAATAGTAGGGTATTAAAGCATTTGAATTGCACCAACAGATAAACCTCCAGCTGAAAAGAATGGCAACCACACAAATGAACATTACCCTAAGAAGAGCACTAGCTGTGCTTCCACCTGCCCAATAAATATGAACTCAGAGCAATATATTGGCCTTCAGTGCTGTCGAGCTACCAAAACATGTTCCCAAAGCTGTACTTGAACACTCTAATATCCATATTAATCAGTAATAGGTTGATAGCAAATCAGGTTGTTCAAACAATTGCTTCCAAAGCAGAGCACTTCAACTATATTATTAACCAACTAGTTTGAAATTAACAACCACGCTAAAAATTAATGGCTATATATTGCTAGCATTCCAAAAGAGAAACCTTTTCTCCAGATGATAAGCTGAAAGCATCACACAATTTTTTACCTAATTTATGAATACATTTTTAGAAATGCTGCTTCACTACTTCAAAAGGTACTGCAACAAAATTAACTCATCTCTTTTGGTTGCACAAATATTAAAGATTCATAAACTTAGTCAGTACAGCAAAACCTTATTATCAACACTGACAGAAATTGCTGCAAAAAGAAGAGTTTCAGGAGCAGTTCTGCAGCAAGGTCAGTGGACCTGAAACGTTAACTTTGCTTTCTCTCCAGAGATCCATCCAGATCCAGAATTTTTCCAGGGATATCAGTTTTTATTTTTGATTTCCAGAATCTGCCAGTCTTTGGTTTTTATTATCAATACGTCATTCTCAGACTGTGAGCAATGCAACCCAAACCACTACCCAAATGTACCCTATTCTCAAGCCTCCCATTTGTGGGACATTCAAGAGCTAAATGGTGCCACTCACCTTCACCTCCCTGTGAGCTCAGCTTGTGGATTTTCAACTACACTCAATCAACTTGGCCTCAGAATAAGACAACAAGCTATTGGAGGGATGTTTTAACGGGACTTCAAAATGGTCTAAAACAGAGATTGCAAAAAAAAGGATGCAAATGCATTTACAGTGACAAGGATTCGTCCGCTGGGTATTACAGAGATATCTATTATTAATCATTAAAACAAATGTGTTTACGATCTTAAGTAGTTACATAAATTACAAAATATAGCTCAATGCGAAGCTACTAATTAAAATACAGATGGAAACGTAAGCAATTATTTGACTAGAAGCCTGGAATAAATCAGATACAGATCAATGAGGACTGCTCTTCCAGCACTATACCTTCAAAGCAACATTGGGCACTTAAAATATTTGTATGTGAAGAAGAGTGCAACCTTCATAGCCATCATTACATATGATCCATAATGAAGAAGGACCAGGCTTTGCAACAGACAAATCAAGTGCTATTCAGCCTAATAACTGGAAGAATAACTAGGGCGGCACGGTAGCTCAGTAGTTAGCACTGCAGCCTCACAGCACCAGGGTCCCGGGTTCGATTCCAGCCCCAGGTGACTGTCTGTGTGGAGTTTGCACATTCTCCCCGTGTCTGCGTGGGTTTCCTCCGGGTGCTCCAGTTTCCTCCCACAGTCGAAAGATGTGCAGGCTAGGTGGATTGGCCATGCTAAATTGCCCAAAGTGTTCAGGGGTGTGTGGGTTATAGGGGGATGTTCTAAGGGTCAGTGTGGACTTGTTGGGCCGAAGGGATTCGAATTAATCAAGCCACTTCTGCTCCTCTTAATTAACATATCGCACATCCCAGTATTTTAGTATTCTCATTTCGCTTCGCAAATTTGAGATAAGCCCTCTAAGGAACGGCAGCAAAAGCAGAGATTCCACTGCACACATAAAAAACATATCTGATCACTTTTGGGGTTTAAAATGTGAGTTTTTTTGCATCACATCAAGCGAGGCCAAAACCCAATTCCATGAGGGGCTAAAGACAAAAAGGTGGAGGCTGTATCTGCAACAATGATAAGATATGCATATTTTTAAGAGACTTTCTAGGAAATGTTACTTCCATTCTCTTCATGTAATAAGCAGAATGCTTCCTATACTGTTGGATCTCTCCCTCCCCACTTTAAACAATGCCAACATTGTAGACTTTGTAGCACATTTTATTGTCCTCATAGGGACTGATCCAGATGAAAGTAATACATTTAGTTAACACAATTTTGTACACGCAGTTTGATCAAAGAAATGTACTTTTACAAAAGTGAATATTTTTATACTGTGGGGCCTATCACACAGGCTGAAATTTGTGGGAAGCCAACTACATCATATTTCAGTTTAAGTTAAGCAGAACCAAATTCAGAGGCCTTTTACTTCTGATTTATGAAAGGAGAACAAGAGGGTGCTCAAAAACAGGGAAGCTTCTGAAAGTGACTGTCTTGTATTTTTACGACCCTCACAAGGCTGAAATAACACTTAATGAACTTTAACTCGTTCAACTGTGCAATTCCTTTCCTCCTTGAACTTACAAATTTATCATTTAACCACAATTTGATTATCTTTTTGAATTTTTCAATCTTCTAACCTTTAAAGCATATTTTGCCATGATAAAGCTTGTAATAATCCAAATTAATCCAACCGTCTCCTGGAATTTGCAAGATTTTATTTTATAACCAGAATTATACTGTCATAACAAAACCAAAATAGACTTAAATTCAGGCAGTATGATTTAATGGTATGGGTTTCAGTTAGTCAGTTAGATGCTTGCAACCAGCAAATTAAGCAGTATAAATGGATTCAAGATATAATTTAATTCATTTTTGAAGCAGAAGTGTTTGAGGAATGTGGGAGACAACGTGATTGGCAAGTTTAGAGTTGGCTGTCATGATAAGTAAAAATTGGGAACTGCTATAGCTGATGCTTCTTCTGAAAAAGCAATTAAATTTAGTTTATTTTGGGAATTATTTCAAAAAATGGGATTTTTGGATGGATAACCTTTTCCTGGCCCTAAACGTTCTTGAGTTTGCAATAGTAAATTCTTGAAAATATATTCTAACAATTCTCCCCCAAGTTGCTTAATTGGCATTACAGTGATTCAAGGAACATGCATGTCAGAGTAGGTGGGTTGGGGGAAAGAGATAGATGAGTAGTAGCTTGATCCTTTATCTCACACATTTCTGGCATGCAGTTGTCTTTAAGAGGCATTAGAAGTAATCAGCATAGTTTATCAACTAAATCGTTCACCTGATGGAATTTATTTATTAGGAAACATATAACAGAAAATGCACCATTAAAGACAAAGATAGAATGGTGTACATTATTTTCATGAATGATTGCGAGAATACAAGAACTACATGTTCAGACAGTTCACATGAATGGTACCCAACACCTCACAATTGTGACGATACGATTGCTTTAAGAGGTGTAGTTTGTCCTGGCATTTTTTTTAAGTGAAGGTTGAGGCAGAACTGCAGAGCAGTCTGCTCATAGCCAATAAAGTAAATAGCTTCTGAGGCCTTGAGTTTTTTGAAAAACTTGGAACAATAGAAGCAGCCTGAATGGGTGGGGTCAAACTCCCACAGAACCAGGATTTTTAGATTTAGCTTTCAGCAGTTGACGGGGTCTTGAAGCTGAATGTGGAAGCTCTTATTCCTCTCTCTGTTACAGCTAAAAGCCAGGTTTCTCATTCTGCTGTGAGAACAGCATATGAGACAATCTAACTTACTGAATTTACCTTTGCCAAGAGTGTGTTTCATGGGATGTTACTATATTGGAACAGTTAATTAGTAGTAGTCAATATGTTATTTTATGTTAAGCATTTTGATAAGAGTTAGTTAATCCAGTTCTTTTCTTTTATTGTTTTGTCTGCATTTTAGAAATGAAGTGTATTTGCTTGAAGTCAATTAGTCTGCCCAATTGAATTGCATCTGGAACACAACACCTTATACCTACCTCTAAAATAAGAAAAAGTTAGGGTCTAGGCTATCTTCTTAACATATTTTAAAGGGGTTTGAACTAGCCCATAACACAAACAGCATATTACTAGACTGAAAAAATCAAAGAACTGCAGATGTTGATAATCAGAAACTCAGCAGATCTGGCTGGATCTGTGGAGAGAAAGCAAAGTTAACATTTTGGGTCCAAGGATCCTTCTTCAGAATGGTCTTTCCAGCAATTTCTATTTATATTACAAGACTTGCTCATGGTGCAGCATTGGTTATATAATATCAAAAACTGCATTTGACCACATCTGTAGTCTTCATTCTGGAAAGGGGAAACATCTGTGGCAGCATCTTACCTCTAGTACAGGTCCTGCTCCAAGAATAATTTGTTCCACTCCACTGGCAAATCCCTTCTGGCTCAGAGCAGTAAGATGATGGATAAGGAAATTTGTACTTTGTGTTTTTCCCGAACCACTCTCACCTGAAATAACTATACACTGGTTCTTCTTGCGTTGTAGCATGGCATGATATGCCACGTCGGCAATTGCATATATATGGGGCTCCAGCTTTCCCAGTTGGTGATTATCATACATTTTTACATATTTGGGGTTGTAAATAGGAAGAAATTTGAAAGGGTTTATGGCAATTAAAATCGTTCCCACATAGGTGTAGATTTTCTCTTGTTTAAACCTGTTGCGCAGGTTGTCTAGAAGTGCTTTTTCATTCAAATCTGGTAGATTGCACAAATCATTATAGTCCTTCTGCGGGGGTTGGGGCAAAAATCCCCGCTCCATCATCCTCCTTCGTTCTTCCGTCACTCTCAGCCATGACTGTAGATTGTTATAATGAATTGAGCCATCAAGATTTTTTTCTCGAAGTAAGAAGCGATAGTCCTCACTGCTGAAACGATTTTCGAGGGCACTGCGTGGCCAAAGCATCATGCGCTGCACAGGACAGTCTGATGGATTGAGTATCCACTCCTCCCCACCGAATTCTTTTACTTCTGCCAGGACATAGCATTTTGTCTTCTCAAGCTGCAATTTGTAAATAAGGGTTTCTATAACTTCTGCAGCACTGGTGTTTTTCCTTGCAGTGACAGGGCAATAAATGGTGCCTTCTGCTATATTCCCTGGGTAAACTCTCAATGTAAACTCATTGTCTTCATAGCGTCGTCTTCTACCAATGTCATGCACATTCATATTGGATCAGTTGTGCCATCAGCACTGATAGCACATCCATACAATAGGATTCATGACATCAGACCTGAAACAAAATCAACAGGAGGAGAAATCAAATTTTCAGTTATATTTAGCATGCAAAATTACATTGCCACAGCCCAATATTCTGTAACCACAGGCTGCAATTAAAACAAATATCATCATACATATATAAATACAAAGTTCCAAGTAACATGACCACACAAAACACTGTTACATTTTGAAAGAGTCTACATGAGTCATAGTGAAGTCACATGCATACTTGATAGTATCTCTCCATCCAAGTCAAAATTTCTGAGTTCAAGACTTTTTGGTCAAAGAAGGAATCTTCATATTTCAACCAAAATGATTGATTAGCAACCGACAAATTATTTCAACACATCCAATGGTAGGCAATAAGAGTGGGGGAACGTCCTGATCATTCTTGTGATGAAAAAACAGTTGGAACTTCCATCATTACTGTCCTTTCCGGACATGCATGCAGAAGCATTATGCCACAGCATCCCGAACTTCAAGTGATTGATAATACAACAATACCATAAGTCATGTTAGATATTTCAAAAGACTGCTATTAGACTCACTGCCTCATACTGATAATTAATTAAGTCACTGTATGATACAAGGGGCACACTTCCCATTATCATTTTGAAAACTGAACACTACAAGTACTTGAGATAAAAGGTACTGCAGATGCTGCAGAATCCGAGATAACAAGGCGTCGGGCTGGATGAACACAGCAGGACAAGCAGCATCATAGGAGCAGGAAAACTTGACGTTTCGGGCCTAGACCCTTCATCAGAAATGGGGGAGGGGAAGAGGGTTCTGAAATAAATAGGGAGAGAGGGGGAGGCGGATACAGGATGGATAGAGGAGAGGATAGGTGGAGAGGAGGCAGACAGGTCGAAGAGGCAGGGATGGAGCCAGTAAAGGTGAGTGTAGGTGGGGGGGTAGGGAGGAGATAGGTCATGGGAGCACGGACAGGTCAAGGGGGCGGGATGATGTTAGTAGATAGGAGATGGGGGTGGGGCTTGAGGTGGGAGGAGGGGATAGGTGAGAGGAAAAACAGGTTAGGGAGGTGGAGATGAGCTGGGCTGGTTTTGGGATGCGGTTGGGAGAGGGGAGATTTTGAAACTTGTGAAATCCACATTGATACCATTGGGCTGTAGGGTTCCCAGGCTGAATATGACTTGTTGTTCCTGTAGCCTTCGGGTGGCATCACTGTGGCATTGCAGGAGGCCCAGGATGGACATGTCGTCTGAGGAATGGGAGGGGGAGTTGAAATGGTTCGCGACTGGGAGCTGCAGTTGTTTGTTGCGAACTGAGCGCAGGTGTTCTGCAAAGCGGTCCCCAAGCCTCCGCTTGGTTTCCCCGATGTAGAGGAAGCCACAATGGGTACAGCGGATGCAGTATACCACATTGGCAGATGTGCAGGTGAACATCTGCCTGATGTGGAAAGTCTTCTTGGGGCCTGGGATTGGGGTGAGGGAGGAGGTGTGGGGGCAGGTGTAGCACTTCCTGCGGTTGCAGGGAAAAGTGCCGGGTGTGGTGGGGCTGGAGGGGAGTGTGGAGCGGACAAGGGATTCGCGGAGGGAGTGGTCCCTCCGGAAGGCAGATAAGGGTGGGGAGGGAAAGATATCTTTGATGGTGGGGTCTAATTGCAGATGGCAGAAGTGTCGGAGGATGATGCGTTGGATCCGGAGGTTGGTGGGGTGGTACGTGAGGACGAGGGGGATTCTTTTTTGGTTATTATTGTGGGGACGGGGCATGAGGGATGTGTTACGGGAAATGCAGGAGACACGGTCGAGGGCGTTCTCAACCACTGTGGGGGGGGGAGGTTGCGGTCCTTGAAGAATGAGGACATCTGAGATGTACGGGAGTGGAATGTCTCATCCTGGGAGCAGATGCGGAGGCGGCGAAGGAATTGGGAATAGGGATGGCATTTTTGCAGGAAGGTGGGTGAGAGGAGGTGTATTCCAGGTAGCTGTGGGAGTCAGTGGGCTTGAAATGGACATCGGTTTCTAGGTGGTTACCCGAGATGGAGACAGAGGTCCAGGAAGGAGAGAGAAGTGTTGGAGATGGTCCAGGTGAACTTCAGGTTGGGGTGGAAGGTGTTGGTGAAGTGGATGAACTGTTCGAGCTCCTCGTGGGAGCACGAGGCGGCGCCGATGCAGTCATCAATGTAACGGAGGAAGAGGAGGGGTTTAGGGCCAGTGTAGGTACGGAACAGGGACTGTTCCACGTAACCTACAAAGAGGCAGGCATAGCTTGGGCCCATGCATGGCCACCCCCTTTGTCTGTAGGAAGTGGGAGGAGTTGAAAGAGAAGTTGTTGAGGGTGAGGACGAGTTCGGCTATGCATATATTAGATGGTCAATAACTTTCATTCTCAAGACCCATAAAAATTCAAGACTTTGATGCTACTGGAGATGTCGGGTTGACCCCAAAGCATGAAGATCATGATTAACAAATTTGCATTCCCAGAGGGTTCAAATGTAAACGTTAATTTGCTTTCTGACATCAGAATGGGCAACCTCTGTAATTCAGTGAATCCAAAAATGTTGTGGTAGATGTAAATTAAAAATAATGATAAAAAGTATTTAACACATAGGTATTAATATATTTTGATAATAATAATAATCACATACCAAACAGCAAAGGTGATGGCCAGGTGGTATTATCACTGGACTATTAACCCAAAAACTCGGCAAATGTTCTGGGCACCTAGCTTCCAATCTTGCCACAGCCGATGGTGGAATGTGAATTCAACATGAAAAAGATCTAGAACGAAGAATCTATTAATAACCATGGTCTATTCCAAAATGGCAGCAAAGTAGGGTAACTGAACCAGAGGCTCGTCTGCTCCCATCTGCTTTTTCTTTTTTTTTAAACTTCTTTTTACTTTTGCTGTTTTTCTTTTTCTTGTTCTTTTCTTTGTTTTCTTTTCTTTTCTTTTCTTTCAGGCCTGGAACATGGCAGGTGAAGGAGGCAGCCTCTGACAGTGGCAGCAGTGCCAGAATGAACCAGACATTGGTTCCACCCCAGCCCAGGGTCTCCAACTGAGCAAGGAGCAGGACCTGGGCTGATTCCTCCAGCCTGAACTCGCAGGCTGGGCTGAGGATCTGGGTCCACAGCTGGGCCCGGGCGCTTGAAGGAACGGAAGCATCGGTGAAGGGGATAAAGAACAAAGAACAAAGAAGAGCGCCCTCCATACCAGGCAATGTCCTGGTGAACCACCTCTGCAACAGATGGCAGCAACTGGACAGGCAGTGGATGAGGAACACGAGTCTTCTCCTGGTCCAGCGACAAGGTGGCTTCCAGCAGCCCAACATGTTTGTCCCATCCTGGCATGGCATTCTTGCCCCTTATCTTCAGGGTATTCATCATTCCTTAATTGGCTTTCCCCGAGCCCAGGAGCCATTAACTGAACTGTGATGAACTCTGTCTTAATTTCACTTTTTTTATTATTATGTATGACATCTGTCATTAACATAGATGCCATGATGTGGTGCCTTACAAAACTTTCACTGTATTTTTCATGTAAAAGTACACATGACAATGAATTTCTATTCTATAAAGCCATTGCCGATTGTTGCAAAAACCCTTCTAGCTCACTAGTGTCTTCCAGTGAAGGAAATCAGCCATCCTCACCTGGTCTGACCTACATATAACTCCAGACCCACAGCAATGAGGTTGACCCTCAACTGCCCTCTGAAATGATCTAGTCAGCCACTCAATTCAAGGGCAGTTAGGGATAGGCAATAAATGCTGGCCAGCTCAAATGAAGCAAAATACTAATTACTTCAAACTTCTGACAGCAACAAGAAATCTAGTAGTTTAAAGTTTTGAGAAGATTGGTAGCTCGCGTTGTGGATGACATTGTAGACTTGCTCACTGAGCTGGAGTGTTTGATTGCAGACGTTTCATCACCCTGCTAGGTAACATCATCAGTGCGCCTCTGGTGAAGTGTTGGTGTTCTGTCCCACTTGTTATTTATATGCCTCGGTTTGCTGGGGTGGTTGGCATCACTCGCAGTTCTGTGTTTCAGTGGTTATGTAGGCCAAATGGGAAGAAAACTGACAAATAAGGACAGACTAACATCAACTAGCCACCAAGAGACACGACCAATTCTCACTGGTCAAAATACAACCACGCAAAGGAGGACACGGGTTTGACTTGCACAACACATCCACAATAGCACAAGCCAAACAGCGACATGTCAGGGAATTCCTGGAGGCCTGCTATTCCAACCGGAACTCCAGCAAACACCTTGAATGGGACCCAATATACAAACCCCTGAAAAACAGAACCGGAAGTGATGCCAACCACCCCAGCAAAGCAAGGCATACAAATAATAAGTGGGACAGAACACCAATACTTCACCAGAGGCACACTGATGATGCTACTAGCAGGGTGACAAAACGTGCGCAATCAAACACACTAGCGCAGCGAGCAGTCTACAACCTCATAGGAGCGCCTATGATGCTGCTTGGCCCGCTGTGTTCATCCAGCTCCACACCTTGTTATCTCGGATTCTCCAGCATCTGCAGTACCTATTATCTCAGTCTACAACCTCAAATCTGATAGTAGTCGGGATAGCACAGATTAATGCTGCTCACCGCAGCAATAGAGCGAGAGTCCAGACAGACATGCCTGGTGTCAGGGTTCAGGACATCTGCTAAGGGCTGGAAGGAATTTGCAGTGAAAAGAAGGATCCAGCAGTCATTGTCCACTTCGGTAACAATGACATGGGCAAAACTAGGAAAGACATTCTGCACAGAGTGTATATCAAGCTAGGTATTAAATTAAAAACAAAACCTCAAAAGTTATAATCGCTGGATTATTAGCTGAGTGATGCGGAAATTGGCATAGGTTACATGAAATTTGACAAATTAATACATGGTTCAAAGACCAGTGTTGGAGATTTGCATGGTGTGGTCTGGCACCAACACTGGGGAAAACAGGCGTTATACTGTTGGGATAGTCTACACCTGAACTGCACGGGGGCCAGTGGTTTTGTCAACTTCAGAGCGAGGAACGTAGAGAAGGCTTTAAACTACGTACTGGGGGCAAGTGATCACGTGGGAAGATATGGTATATCTAAAAGTAGAGATGAAATGAGAGAGGAAAATAAGAACGTGGGTCAGAAAATGGCAGGAAGGGACAGAAAGAAAAAAAATGGATACACCAATCAAGACCAGGTATTAAAAAGATAACAAAAAGACAAAACTGAAAGCTCTATATCTGAAAGCGCATAGCCCTGGTGATAAAGTCAACAAATTGACAGCATGCAAGGAATTAAACAAACATGATCTGATAGCCATTTCAGAGACAGAAACATTCTGCTGGCAGGATCTGTGACTGAGAGTCACCGAATTCAAAACGTTAACTCCGCTTTCTCCCACAGATGCTGCTAGACCTGCTGAGTTTTGCCAGCAATTTCTGTTTTGTTTCAGATCGCCAATATCCGCAGTTCTTTATTTTAGCCATTTCAGAGAAGTGACTGTAGAATGACAAGGACTAGGTCCTGAATATTGAAGAGCATGTGTCATTCAGGAAGAGAACGTGAGCTAAAAGTGGAAGGTCAGAACTATTAATGATGATGACGACATGTGAACAACAATAAGAGATGACTTTGGCTCAGGAGATCAAGGTATAAAACTGATTGGGGTGGAGATGGGGAACAGTGGAGCAAAGAAGTCACTAGTGGGAGTCGTTTACAGACCCCTAACTAACCACAACATGGGACAAAATATACAAGAAGAAATACAGGAAACCTGTGATAAAGGGACAGCAATAATCTTGAGTGATTTTAATCTGGATAGAAACTTTAAAATTCTGGTTGGCAGTAGTAAACTGGACAAGGAGTTCATTGAATGCTTTCAAAATAGTTTCTTAGATCAGTATGTTCTGTAACCAAATAAAGTGTAGATTATATGAGACTTGGCATTGTGTAATGTGACAAGATTAGTTAATGACTTCAGAATAAAGACAGCCCCAGATAGCGGTGATTACAACATGATTGAATTTTACATGGAGTTTGAAAAGGGAGAAAATTGTGTTTGAGGCTCATATTCTAAGACTAAGTAAGGGCAATTGTGTTAAGAAATAAGATGGTATACCAGCTAAGGGACAGATCAACAGAGATGCAGTAACAGACATTTAACGGAATATTTCAGAATAAGCATATTCCTACCATCAAGAAAAATTCTAAAGGGAGGACCTAGCTTCCATGCTTAGCTAAAGAGAGAAAGGAAAGCAGCGAGTTTAAGGCAAAAGCATACAAATGTGCAAAGGCAAGTGACAGGTCAGAATATGCAATTGCAGAAAATGTCTAAAATTTTAATCAGGAGTAAGGGGTACAGTAGGAGGGGAAGGCAACAAGAAACGCAAACATGGATAGTAAAAATTTAAATTCCCAGAATTTAAAAATGAAGAGTCAGTAAATTGAGTACTGATCCTCTAGATATCCTGAGAATGGGGAGTTCATAACAGATAATAAGGAAGTGGTGGATTAAATGAATAAAAACATTTTGCTCCTACCTTCACTGAAGAGATTATAAAAAAACTTTCAGTAACAGTCATAAATTTGGAGGTGGAAAGGAAAGAAGAGTTTAGTAAAATTACAATTACAAAGGAGGAAGGAACAGTCTAAAACTAGAGGGCATAGATTTAAAATGTGAGAGGGGAAAGATTTTAAAGAGATCCGAGGGGCAATTTTTTCACGCAAGGAGTGCCAGAGGAGGTGGTGAAGGCTGTTACAACTATAACATTTAAAAAGCATCTGGATGGGTACATGAATAGCAAGGGTTTAGAGGGATATGGGCCAAATGATGGCAATTGGGTCAAGATCAGTTTAGGATATCTGGTCAGCGCAGACAAGTTGGGTCTGTTTTGTGCTTTTAATTCTATGACTCGGAGGAAGCAGCACAAAGCAAACGGATGGTGTGTAAGGGCTAGGGGTTGTTGGTTTGGGGGGCAAGTGGGAGGTTGTCCAGACAGCGTTCCTCTTATGGCCTTAACAGGGTGGCTAATGAGCTAGTAGATATATAGTTATGTCCTTAATTCAGGTAAGCAACAAACATAGATCCTCTTTTCAAGAAAGAAGGAATACAATAGGGCAGCTAGCTTGACAGCAATTGATGGGAATGTGTCAGAATCAGTCACTGACAGAAAATGCTGGAGTCTATTACCAAGGAAGAAATAACAGGATATTTAGAAAAATTTTACACAGTCAACTTGGTTTTGAGAAAGAAATAGCATGTTTAACATACCCTGTATAGCTCTCTAATTATAATCATAAGCAAAGTTGATAAGGAGAAATCAGAAGATGAAGTGTATCTAGAGTTCCAGAAGGCATTCGGTGAAGTGCCACATACAAGGTTATTGCACATGATCGGAGCTCACAGTATTGCAGGTGTGGAATTGACATTCAGATTGGAAAGACATAAATAGTGAAGTGCCACAGGATCAATCTTGTAAGTATGTACATTCTACATTACATTTTGCCCCTCCTCCAAGTCATTAATGTATCTAAATTTGCTTGATGATACAAAAAATAGGTGGGGGACATGATACATAAGGACACAAGGAATCTGCAAAGGGATATACACAAGTAAATGAGTGGGCAAAAACTTGGCAGATGGAATTTAATGTGGGAAACTGAGAGTTATGCACTTGGCAGAAAAATTCAACAGGCAAGCTATAATTATTTAAATGGAGACAGACTCCAAAAAAGTGCAGTGCAGAGGAAACAGGGCATTCTTGTGCATGAAATACATGTTCAAATAGTTAAGGCGGCAAATAGAACTTTGGCCTTTGTTTCTAGGGGTTTGAAGGTTAAAAATAGAGAAAACTTGTTATAACTGTACAGGTGCAACCTCATCAACATCCTAGAGTACTGTGCGCAGTTTTGGCCCGCGTATTTATAAAAGGATACACCGACATCGGGAACAGCTCAAAAGAGATTCACTCAGCTGATTCCTGAGTTGAGGGGTTGACTTGTCAAGAACAGCTAAACTGGTTAGGACTTTAATCATTAGAGCTTAGAAGAATGAGGGGCAATCCTATTGACCCTTAGAATATTGTATGTTTCAATGTTGAGAAGATATTTCAACAAGTGGGAAACCTTGAAGCAGATACATAATTACAGAATACTGAACACACATTTACAACTGAGATTGAAGGAGTTTCTTCTCTCAAGTGGGTATTGCATACCCGAAATTATCTACTGCAGAGTTGTAGAGGTTGATCACAAATTATTTGTAGCAGAGGTGGATTGATGGTTGAAATATTGAGGTGTTGAGGGTTCATGGCACACAAAGGAGGAGTTGAGGCTTGAGGCAGGTCATAAATGATCTTAGTGAATTGACAGGGCGGGCATGAGGGGCTAAATGGCCTACCTCCTGATCTTATTTCATACATTGTTATAACAAGATATCCACTGCAATGCAAAGGTATTCTGTAAGATGCCTTTTTAGTTACCTGATCTTGAAATCCCATGAAATGGAAAGTACTTGTGACATGCATCCAATTGTTTGTGCAGCAATAGAACCACTAAATTTGTAACTTCCCTCCCATTAACCCAGGGTGACTTCCTTAATTTTGAATGGTTAGTAATTAGTTTACACTGATATGCTGATTTGCATAAATTATATTCATCATTGTACCCTCATGTTCACTGAATCCAACATAACCTTGACAAATTTTTCACTACAGAAGAACTGTTCTGAACCAAACTGAAATGACTCATTTCAAGGGGATAAACAAGGGTCTCAAATCCGAAGTGTTTCAAACATTACAGAAAATATTACAGCACCGCAGAGATTTTACGGTGAAATAACAAGTAAGGTAAAATTAAAACCAAGGGCTACATTAACACAAAGAAATTTAGCCTAATTTTCCAGCAAGGTGCCACATGCAATATCGGTACCTGCCTGATGGGGAAGTGATTGCTCACACAAAACATTTAGCACCCTTATTAGGGACTCAATAGCATAGATGCAGGAAAGCTGTTTCTTCTGCTGTTGAATCTAAAACCAAGGGACGGAATCTCAGATAAGACATATAACACCAAGATGAGGTGGAATTTCTTTGCTCAGGTGGTGGTGAATGCTGGGAATTCACAACCCCCAGAGAATTGTGAAGACTAAACCATTGATTTGTGTCTTGAACATAAAGAACAAATTTCTAGATTATCTGAATTTTAATAAAGGCAGACTGACTCTGATTCTCAGGGCTAGGCTTTGACCAAATAAACTGGAGAAATTTAAACAACACTTGACCAGGTAATTGTCAGTTATCATTACCAAACGCATTTTCCATGGCATGCCTTTTCCAATCAAATCCACATGCTAATGAATCAGTACTTTCCTCTAATACATAAAAATAATGTTTTCCCTTTCGTTCGTTATTTGTTGCAAAATGTCCTAATTAGTGATGGTGAAAACCTTTGACAAAATATCTTTTCTCAGCAGTACTCAAGTTCTGTACAACAAAAAAATCAAACTTTGAGATACTGAATATCAAAGCATATGGGTATAGTGCAGGAAAATGGCACTGAGATAGACGATCAGTTATGTTTCATTGAACGTAACTATATTTTGTGATCGTTCACAGATGGCACAAGGATCAGTGGAGTTGTGAATAATGTATAAGGCTGTGAAAGGATACAGCGGGATATAGATCAGTTGCAGATATGGGCAGAGAAATGGCAGATGCGAGTTTAATCTGGGCAAGTGTGTGGTGCTGCACTTTGGGAGATCAAATGTTAAGAAAAAGTGCACAGTTAATGGCAGGACCCTGAACAGCACTGAGGTATAGAGAGATCTTGGGGCTCAAGTCCATAGCTTTCTGAAAGTGACCACGAGTGGGAAAGAAGACACATGGCATGATTGCCTTTATTGGTCAGGGAACTGAGTGTAAGAATCAGAACGTCATGGTGCAGCTTTATAAGACTTTGATTAGGCCACACTTAAGTAGAGTGTTCAATTCTGGTTGCCACCTTACAGGAAGGATGTGAAGGTTTTGGAGAGTGTCCAGAAGAGGTTTACAAGAATGCTGCCTGGATTAGAGGGTATGAGCTACAAGGAGAGGCTAGAAAAACTAGGGCTGTTTTCTCTGGAGCAGCGGAGGCTGAAAGGAGCCTCAATAGACGTCTATAAAATTATGAGATGCATAGATAGGATTTACAGTCAGAACCTTTCACCTTTCCCACCATCCCTCCACCCCCACCAAGAATCAAAATGTCTAATAGTAGGTGGCATGCACTTAAGGTGAGAGGGGGAAGTTGAAAGGAGATGCAATGGGCAAGTTTTTTCTCCCACCCACACACAGAGTGGTAGGAGTCTGGAATGTGCTGCCAGATGTGGTGATAATGGAGGCAATAGGGGCTGTTCGACAAGCACATAAAAGCCCATATAGACTAAGAACAGGCAGAAGGGGTTAGTTTAATTTGGCATCGTGTTCAGCACACATCATGGGCTGAAGGGCCCATTCCTGTACGGGACAATTCTATGTTCTATGAATAGCAAAGAAGGTTTGAGGATCCAAAGGCTTACTCCTGTGCCCATATCCAAGCGGATCAGACGTATGCTTTCTTCTGCTATCCTCCATGAAAAAGATTAAGAATTTACTGGTGTTCCTATACATATTTAGTGCAACAGATAATTAAAGTGACAGGTGGCTAGAAGTTTGGGGCCGTATTTTAGAACTGAATATATTATGCAACATGGTCATCCAATGCTGAGGAAACCTCACAGCAAATGGTGGATATTATATGCTAGTAAATCAATGTCTCACCTACATTGTGCTTTTGGGGCCCTGGAAGATGGGCAAGGAAGAGACAAAAGGGAAGACGTTGTATCGCTTCAGTGTGCAGAGATTCCCAAGTATCAAATTTTATCCAGAGCACTACAAAACTATTCTCAGTATATAACACCCATAATGTCTATGATAAAATGGTCTGATCTCAACTGTGCACCAAGGCATACAACATTCCAATTTGGAACAGCATCCTTTATTGAAATCCTGGAACTCCCATCCTCACAACACTTAGATGAAGCTACATCATATATCCTGTAACAGTTCAAGAAGATGGCTCACCACCACCTTTTCAAAGGCAGCTAAGGACGGACACCAAATGCTATTCTAGTTAGCAATGTCCAACTCCCATCAAAGAATAAAAATAATTGACCCTGGAAGGGATAGAGAGAAAAGAAACTCAGTCAGAATGTGTGCTTTTGATCACCTGTTAATAACAAATTAGAAAATAAGTCGGTCAAGACCAGAACTTCATGTTGCACCATCCAGGGACAAAAGAACCATCCAACATTCACTAGCTATAAAGATCCGCCACTTCTTCATTGACCACCATCTGGTACAATGCCCCTGAAGTCTATAGTAAATTCACAGTGAAAGATGGAGGCAGGGGAAAAACAAAAAAAAAATTCTTCAATCTTAAATCACTTCATAACAAATATGAGTCTGTGACAAAGAGGGAAGAGAATCACCATTCAGCCAGAGAATTCCCTCATTTTAAAACGGTGACATAATCCTATCAAGGTTGATTTACTCTTTCAACAGAGGGTGCAGCCATATAGAAAGTGTTTGCTTATTGCTGTATCTGGTAATTAACTCAGAAAGATGGCCATGAAATCAATAGTCCATGATGAACATTTCTTTTATCCATCAAGGGGTGCGAGAAGCAAAGAATTAACTCTGACTCAGCTTCTGCAGTAGGAAAGGACAACAAATCCTGATGACCTCATTAGCTGTTCTCTCAAATCATCTCCCTCAGCTAAACTGACAACCATCTCCAAAATGATCCCAACATTTACTGCGCAAGTGAAGAGGCATGGGGAGGCAGGGGGAAAAATACCAATGCTATAATAAGTTTTTAAAAACTACTTGATCAATAAACCATATTTTTTCCCAAATAAATAGAAACAACAAAAACCACACAAGAAAACAGTAGTGTAAAAGCAGCAAAAACTTTAGACATGTAATTCTATCATTTGCTTAAGGTTTAGCAGTTACCATCTTCTCTGGCATCAGTGGAAAAGGTACAAAGATGTGAAAGGCAGTTTGAAAATCACACCTACATAGTGGTTTCAAGGCATGTAACTACAGTTATATCTTTCCCTCTGGCTTTAGCTGCACAGGGCTAAAAGATGGCTGTGGCCACGTGCAGAAGGCTTCTTGCAAATCACCATTCAGCCAGAAAATTCCCCCATTTTAAACGGTGACATAATCCTATCAAGGTAGGTGATTTACTCATTCAACAGAGGGTGCAGCCATGTCGAAAGTCTTTCCTTTTTGTTGTATCTGGTAATTAACTCAAAGATGGTACCATGAAATCCATATTCCTTGATGTGAGATCATAAGATAACATTTCCATTTCTGTGGAATTTGAAAGCTACGTGGTAGTGAATATCACTGAAATGACTTCACTGATTTTGCGATGGCACACTGTAACAAACACAAAACTTTATTCCTACAACTGAACCCACCAACAGCTGGTCAGTAAAAAAAAATTATTTCATTGTAGGGATAATACACTTTAAATTTTTCTTTAAAATTACAATTAAAGAACATTTAAGAAGTTCTAATAATTGTGTTGTGTACCCAAGGCAGCCATTCTTTAACATTTATCACAAGTTTTCTTTTCATATTTCAACTAATAGTTGAAAAGTGACCACCTTAACCCAAGTTCTGTTCCCTACTGCTGGCACAACAAAATTTCAGAGGAAGCGATGCCATAGGTCTTGGCAGCAGTGCAACAATTCTATCTTGAATGCAACTAGGAAATGGAGGACAAATTATGCTTTAAATTATCGTTTGGCTACAGGTTAAATTTATGATAAAATTAATTTACATAGTCCCGTAGGTAAAATCATTGCAATCAGTCATCATTGCAGAACATAATTTTTTTTTTTATTAAAAAAAGCACTTTTTCTGAACAGCAGTAGCCAGGTGTAATTTAATTCACCTACTGAAATATACCACATTACTACATTTTTAATAAGTCTATTCTTCCATCCATGAGTAACTCAGTTTTAAAAATCACTAAAAATGAAAAAAACACTAATTTTTTGGTGTTCAATAGCTACTTGGAAAGTAATACATACATCTACGAATATTAAAACTTTAAATATTAAAAAGTGGGTTTACTCATGACTATGCACCTAAAAAAAACTTCAGTTTGAAAAATTCCCTCAACCAGGTGTAAATAGTGCAATAGGTGGAAATTTTGCTTTGCTGAGAAGCACCAGCATTAGGCCTTAATACATTTCTAAAAAGTGTTAGTGGAAATAGAACAATGCGCGTGCAATGGCTTACTGGTTAACAGATGTGTCAACATTGTACTCATACCAAAATATCTCTCAGTCATTTGCCAATCTATTTTACACTCAGATAAAAGCAAATGATTGAGACTGATGGAAATCTGAAATTAAAAAAAAATGTGCTGTGGAAACCCAGCATATCTGGCAGCATCTGCAGTGAGAAAAACAGAGTAAACATTTAACTGAAATGATTCTTCTTCAGAACTTCCAATCTGAGTTAGTTAATTTGAGCCATGAAAGCAAACAGGAAAAATAAAACACCCACAGTTATATCCTTTACATGTGGTGAAATCCCAAAATGCTATCTATCCATGGTTCAGCTGGCATCCACTTCTGAATTAAACTCCACACCAGAGCTTAGGCACTGCAAATGTCAAGGCCACTTGAATCGGTATTGAGGAAGCATTGTCCTGTTGGAGAGGCTGTTTTTCAGATGAGATGTTAAACAGAGGTCCATCTGCCTCTTTAAGTGGATGTAAAAGATCAAATGGTACTGTTAAAGAGCAAGGGAGTTTTCCTCAGCATCCTGGTCAATATTTAATCCCTCAATTAATAAAACAAAAGAAAAAGATTATTTGTTCAGAACATGTGCTGTTTGTGGGTGTTTGCGGTTTCAAATCAGCTCATTTCCTACATCACACCAGAAACTCTATTTCAAAATAGAAATCCAAAATGGCACTGGCTGCAAATCCCTTTGAGACATATTGTGGTTATGGTAAGTGCAATATAAATGCTAGATTTTTTTTTAAATCCGAAGGAGTACTGAAGCGCAATCATTACTTTTTACTCAGAGAGTGGTCAGGGCGTGGAATGCATTGCCGGAGAGGGTAGTCGAGTCGGCCTCATTAGGCGCATTTAAGCGGCTATTAGATAGGCAAATGGATGATAGTATAAGGTAGGGGTGGAGGTTAGATAGACCTTCGGATTAGAGTAAAAGTTCGGCACATCGTGGGCCGAAGGGCTGCACTGTTCTATGTTCTATGATCTACCATTGTGTGTGCTTTAAAGAATGGCAACCCTTCCTTGAAACCATTATGTAGATGAGATTTTCAAACTGCCTTTTGCAATTTTTCATAGATTTTAAAAATTGTACCTTTTCCATTGAAGTCAGAGCATGTGGCAATCGCTAAAATTGTAGCAAATGTTATGACAAGAATTCCATTAGTAAATCAATGGATGATTTTTATTGTAAAGTGGTAGTTAGAAATGCACAATAACACATATGCTGATTGAAGGAGGATCACTGAATCCCAAAGTGCATATACGTTGACAGATTAGGGCTGGTCTGTTATGATTCAAACGACCAGCAAAAAGGCCACACACATGAACAGCTGCTTTGATAAGGTACTGGAGACTGCCTGTGGAGCAACAGTCAGCAAGATGTCAGACTTACAATTCTGCTCATCACAATCCAATTTCTAGTAAATGCAAGCACATGCCATAAAACAGCACATAACTCTGCAGCGTTCTGTAAATTTTGAATCATTAACATGCCATAAGCAGATAATTCAGGAGCAAAAATGGAAAAACAAGTTTATACAAATGCGGTGATAGTAGGAACTGCAGAGGTTGGAGAATCTGAGAGAACAAGGTGTAGAGCTGGATAAACACAGCAGGCCAAGCAGCATCAGAGGAGCAGGAAAGCTGACGTTTCGGGTCTAA
>JAHRHZ010000080.1:21250285-21308233 GCA_024137785.1 Ginglymostoma cirratum | reverse complement strand
CCCCTCGTGTCTTTTTTAAATCTCTCTCCTCTCACCTTAAAAATATATCCCCTAATCTTGAAATCCTTCACCCTACTCTAAAGACAACTACTATTATCTCAGAA
The DNA here is from genome assembly GCA_024137785.1 of Ginglymostoma cirratum. Classification (NCBI taxonomy): domain Eukaryota; kingdom Metazoa; phylum Chordata; class Chondrichthyes; order Orectolobiformes; family Ginglymostomatidae; genus Ginglymostoma; species Ginglymostoma cirratum. The sequence continues at coordinate 21,308,129 of JAHRHZ010000080.1, read as the reverse complement.
AACCCGACCCGAAACGTCAGCTTTCCTGCTCCTCTGATGCTGCTTGGCCTGCTGTGTTCATCCAGCTCTACACCTTGTTATCCCTTGTGCAAATGCAGTGCTGTTTTGACAATAGGTAAAACTATATTGATCAGCATTAGTAGCAATGGTCTTGCCAGCTCCTCGAGCCTGCTCCACTATTCAAAATGTTACTGGCTGATCTGTGGTCTAACTTCGTATAGGAACAAAACGGCTGCTAATTCTGGAATCTATACTGAAAACAGAAGATGCTAGAGATCTCAGCAGGTCAGACAGCATTCATGGAGAGAGAGCAAGATAACATTTCAAGTCTCAAAACACTAGCTTGCTCTCTCTCTCCACGGATGCTGCCTGACTCACTGTGGTTTCTAGCACTTTTTGTTCTTAGTCTAACTCCACGTGCCTGCCTTGGGTCCACATCCCTTGACTTACTTGCTTAATAAAAATCTGTCTCAGATGTAAATTTAACAACTGAATTAGCACCAATTGCCATTTGAGGAAGAATTCCAAACCTCCACTACTCTTTGCGGGTAGGAGTGCTTTCTAACATCTCTCCCGAATGACATGGCACTAAATTTGTAATAAATCTCATTTGCAACCACAAACACAAAGTAAATTACACAAAGCTAAGCAATAATATCCTAACAGTGCCTGAAACAAGCATGGAAAGGCAACGCAAGTATGCAGTATTAGAATATAAGAAAAATGGCAAATAAATTAAACTGTTAAGTCGTTAGTACTTAATTTTAATTGCCCCTTCATCGTAATTTCAAATATTCAACTTCACTTTGGCTGAAGTCTGTTTAAAATATACTCTAACTAATAACGAGTAGAAACAAAATTTAATCAACTTTCCCCAAGCATTCCAACTTTCTGTAAAGGCCAAGAAATATAACCATATCAACTATCAGCAATTCCACATCAAAACAAAAGCTTTCCAATCTCATTTCTCATTCTGGAATGTTGTACACAATGATGCAATTCTTCTCGCAAAACACCGACCATTTCTGAAGCAGTAGCTCAGGAAAACAACACAAGACACCTATTGAAAATCAAACTTCTTATTCAAAGGTGAACATCGGCATGCACATTTGCTTAGGGTCCAGCTATTCAATTAGAATGAAAAACAGATCTCACATACAAGCAAAACAATAGATCAGTTTTAATTCTCTCTAATATGCCATGTCTCATTCAATGCTCTAGCTACATTATCAAACTTTATCAGAATTCAATTATATTTTGTAACCAGCTTTTTTTTTAGAAAACTGTACCAACCTGCCCAGGTGCAATATAATGTGTTGTTATTGGAGATATCATACAAAACACAGCAAGTGTCAATACCTGCAGTGGAGAATTACATCATACAGAAACTCCACTCCCAGTACAGATGAAGCAGCAAGTCCAGACAGAAACTCTCAGAGTCATTGCAAAGCCTTTATCTCATTGAACTAATTTATTCTGAAAAGCTAGTGTAGTCTAACTTGAATTTTGAATGTTAGCTGTCATGCAGTCAAGTTTACTGCAGATTGTGTCAAGTCTAAATAGAAAAGAGATTTTTGTTCCAATTCTAGAAGCTTAAACGATCTGGAAGTTTAAACAAGCCACAAGTAGACAAGTATTCTAATCTATTGCAATGCGCAGCCTTCTCCCTTCAGAGAGTATTATAGAGCTATTTTCCTAATGCAACACATCCAGTGGAAAATCTTATTACTGAGCAGGCTGGGCCACCGAGAGGTAAAACATTATAGTGCCAGTTCCTTGTAACATGCTATGTATAAATTCAGAATCCTAAATATGAACATTAATATAGCACATTCCCCAACAGCAGAAGCTACAACTATCATTATTACAATTCTTACAAAAATAACAAGATTATTTAGTGGCTCAGCATGGCATTACCCAGTGAAGTACTGAGTTATGCAGGTCAGAAGCTAGCTCAGTTAACTGATCTAATCCAAGCAGTGACTAGAACACAAAGGTTACTGCAGCATTCTCGACTGAAGAATGATGTGAAAAGAAAATTAGATGGTGCTCTTTCTCCCCATTGCCGGCTAGTAATCATCTTAGAATTTTATTTAATTCATTCACGGGAAATAGGCATCACTGCCTGGGCCAGCATTTATTATCCATTCCTAGTTGCCTTGAAGGTGGTGTTGGTGAGCTGCCTTCTTGAGCCGCTGCAGTTCATTTGATGTAGGTAGTCTCACAATGTTGTTAGGGAGGAAATTCCAGGATTTTGACCCAGCAACACTGAAGTCACTGACCAAGTCAGGATGGTGAAGTCGCATCGACGAGAACTTGTAGGTGATGGCGTTCCCATGTATTTGCTGCCCTTGTCCTTCTAGATAGTTTTGGTCATCAACTTGGAAAATATCTTGGCAATAGTTAGAATATTTTGTCAAGATAGATGCCCTGCCTTCAGCAAAATGAAAACCCACAAACAGACTGAATAAAGTTAAGATGAAAATAGAAAAAGAAGCTCTAATAAAATATGGAAAAGAGGATGTACCATTTCTGTTAACCAAGGATGAGATCATTACTGTTACGAACCAGGCCACACTCCTAAAAGTATATTATGGAGATGGTCTAAACCTAACCTCTAAGTGTAAGAAGTTATGTTCCCAATATGATTCAATTGGTCGCCTACTAAGCTTTCATGAAAACATACTTTATTTTTACAACACAGCTAAAATAAAAAAACAATTAACACAACTTTACGCTATTGAAACACTTATCAAAATATTATTATTTAACCACTAATCATCAAGTGTTCTAATATAAGCAGCATCTCATAAACACACCCTCAGCAAAGGCAAATTCATCAACACAGTTATGATTCTTACATGCTGTCTCTCTCCAGTCCAGAAGGAAGAAACACCAAAAGAAACAATCTTCCCCTTCTGATTTTCAACAGGAAGCCTCACTGTCGTAAGACTTCTCCCAAGCAGCAGAGAACTCAAGCTTTCAGCTCCAAAAGCCAGCAGAAACCTTCTTACTAACTGAAAGCAAAACTAAAAGCCTTCTTGGGTCTGTGTGAGCCCTGACCCTGCCCACTCATGATGCATTTGTCTCAAGAACCTAAAAGCTGTTTACTCACCACCCGTCTGAAGAAGACATTTCAGCACCACTGTGACAACACCCCTCTGCAAGAGAGCAGCACAGAACACCTCTCAAAGGCACAGTGTCATCACAGAACATTGATGAGAAAGACCTTGGTTTATTTTGGATGGAGATAAAAAACAAAGCAGTCACAGTTTAATTGTACTTTAACACTAATTACACAGATGGGCAGATATTCATCAAAAAAATAGCAGGGGCTTATAAGAAAGGTACAAGAATAATCATTGGCAGCTTTAATTTTCACATAAATTGAACAAAGAGTATGACAGAGGTAGCCTGGAGCTTGAATTCAGAGTATATTCAGGGCAGTTTCATAGAACATAGCAGGAATCAACCCACTTGGATCTGGCAATATGCAAATTAACAAGATTAAATAAAGAACGTAATGGAATTTAACATTCAGCTGGAGTATTAAAAATACGGATCCACAAAACTTGTATTTTTAATTTAAAGAAAGGCCATTAAGGGTAAGAAGGAAGTATTGGCTGAAGTGAACTGGGCAAATAGATTAAACAGCAAGAAATATGAAAATAAATGCTAAAGGTTTCTTGAAGTACATTAAAAAAAAGTTAAAGAGCAGCTAAAGTGAACATTAGTTCCTTTACAGCGAGGGACTGAGGAATTTATCAACTGCAACAAGGAAATGGCAGAGGTTTTGAACAAGTATTCTGTAGCTGTCTTCACAGCAGAAGACACAAAAAGCATTTAAAATACAGAAGAAAATCAAAACAGTGGGAGGAAACTTAAAACAAATCACTTGTGAAAAAGTGAAGGGAATATTACTGAAGGCTGACAAGCCCCCTGGGTGTTAAAGGTTGTGGCTGCAAAGTCACTGGACGCATTGATTGTAATCTTCCAAAGTTCCGTAGGTGCTGAAAAGATCTCAGCAAATTGGAAAACTGCAAAATTTAACACTTCTGTCCCAGAAGCGGGAAACTACACGTCAATTTAGCCTAACATCGGTCAGTGGGAAAATGCCCAAATCTATTATTAGAGGTGACAGCCAGATGTCTGGACAATCATAACAGTATCGGGCAGAGTCAAAGTGCATCGTGCAAAAAGTGAAGTGTTGTTTGAAATATCTATTAGAGCCTCTTGCGGATGCAACATGCCAGGTGTATTAAGGGGAAGTTAATACTTGCTATGTATGTAGATTTCCAAATGGCTTTCATTGAGGCACCACATCAAGTTACTATGTAAGATAAGGGTTAAGATATTAGATTCATTAGACGGTTGGCTAACAGGAAACAGAGGCAGGATAAATGGATTACTTTCAGCAAAGGCAAACAGTAACTGCCAAAAGGTATTAGTGATCTATGTTAATATCTTGGATGAAGGGAACATTACTGATTTGCTGGTGATAGTAAGAAAGCAAGTTGCTAGGAGGATACAAAGACTCTGCAAGGGATACAAATAGGTTAAGCACATGTTCAAAAACAAGGCAGACAGAGTATAATTTGGGGCAATGTGAAGTTGTTCACTTTGGCAAAGAGAAAAAAATGCACATTATTAATTAAATGGAATGAAATTACAGAATGCTGCAGCAAAGACAGAACTCAGCATCAATGTACAAACATCAGAAGAAATCAGCACACAGATACAGCATGTAATTGGGACTGCAAATGGAATGTGGGTATTTATTGCAAGGGGCATGTAATGCAAAAGTAGGCAAATTTTGCTACAACTACATAGGGCATGGGTAAACTACACACAAGTACTGTGTAGTTTTGTAGTCGTGTGCTGGAGGAGATACATACTTGTCCTGGAAGAAATTTAGAGAATTTTCATTAAGTTGATTCCTGTAATGAGTTGTTTATGATGAGGAAAGCCTAAGCACATTGGGCTTACAGTCATTGGAGTTAATTAGAATGAGAGGTGATCACAGTTAAATGCAAAGTTCTCAGGGGATCTGACAGATAAGATGATCCATCTCATGGGGAATCTTCAATTAGGGTTTACTGTATAAAAATAATGAATCTTCTACTTAAAATGTAGAGAAAAGGGAGTTATTCTTCGAAAGGTTTGTTTGGCTTTGGAAGTCTGCTCTACAGGGAGCAGTGGAGACTGGGTCATAGAATGTGCTCAAGGCTGAATTGGACAGATATTTGATTGATAAGGAAGACAATGGTTACTGAATTATCTCTTATAATATGCAAACAACATTAGATGGCAATTTCAAATACTTTCAAGGTGACCTGAGCAATTCTTCTGAAATTTCAGTGCTTTGTGATAAATTGTCAGATTATCACAATTTATACAACTAAAGCATTATCAAACATTGCACAACTGTCGCCTTTCTAACGTAACTATTTCATTTGAACGCAAATAAAACAGTGATTATCAAGCGAAGTAATGTAAATCAACCTAATGTTAACTACGGACTAACAAAAAAACCAGAAGCTATTCCACAGTCAAACAGAACTGCAGGCACTTTCACTCCATGCAGAACATTACCCCAATTATATTCTGCACCACATTATCCTATCCTCCTATAAAAGCACATATAGATATGAAAGCTGATCATATTATTCACACTGTTCAAACAGATATATACACTGCCTAGTTTATACAGCCAAAGGTTCAATTTCAAGCCTCTGCTTAATACTTTGAAGGAACTCAATTACCAAACTAAAATCAGCACCCTCGGCTGGGTGGGTGGGTAGTAGGAGCAGGGAGGGTAGATATCAATCAGACATGATTTATGTTCCTGATCTCTAGCTGCTTGAAACGGGTGGAGTAAACCTGGGTTGGCATCTATGCTGGGTGACATCACACATGACAATTAACTATCAATAGAGTCAACAATGACTCCTTACTAAGAGCCAATTGGGCAAATTACTGGGCAGCACAAGATATCCTGGATTCATACCTCAGCAAATATTCACATGTTCGGAATATAGTAGGTTTTAGAAAGATCAAAATAGTAAAAAAATCAAAATGTGTTAAGCATATCAGAGATAATTTTCATAATAAATTGTAATGTTACAGATTCAATAAAGGTAAAAATCTCAGGAAAGCCAACTACATTTTTGAAGCAAACATTTATTTCATAGCCACATTGCTGATACATACCTGTTGGGTGTCATTTGGCCAATACAAAATACCATCATGCCAGCCTACAAAAATTACTGTAACTTTAAATACTTAACACTATTCGCTTACAAAACAATATTGTGGCAAAGGCTGTTTGAATCTTCTTTCTTTACTATGCTGAAATGTGAAAACATTCAGTGAAACACAAAAATACTTCTCTAGACAAAACCCAAGTTTCAACAATTTTTAAAACAACCTATTCAGGCATGTTATGACAAACCTACAGGGCGGTTGGGAACTGAACACAGGTCTTCTGGCCCAGAAGTCAGGACACTATCCACAGCACCTCAAGACCCTAAGAGAAACAATATCAAGCTATACAAAATGAGAATGACATATTTGGTGGCTGACCACTGACGAGTATTTCGTAGTGATGAATTAAAACTATTACATTTTAAAATTGTATCACACACTGAAACTTGCTCATTTTAATGATTTTTGCTGCAGTGCATTCATAAACTATGATATTTAACCCAAACTGTACCAGGAATTCATTGCACAATCTAAACTATTACATACATTTATCCAACCTATTTCAACCAAATGCCAAAGGGTCTGTAAACATCTTCCCTTTTCTGAAATTTCATAATATTAACTTTATTCCAGACTGGCTGCCTTTTTTGGTATGTCATTTCCATGGTTGCAATAGTTTAGGAAGCATTGTTAAACAAAACATTACATTGCTTCTGTACTTAGTCACTTCAAGAATATTAATTTAACTCCTTACTTAAAAATTTATAAACTGGGACACCACATCATTCATACTGCGCAAAAACAAAGTTGCTGGAAAAGCTCAGCCGGTCTGGCAGCATCTGTGGAAGAGAAAACAGAGTTAACGTTTCGGGTCCGGTGACCCTTCCTCAGAACTGATGGTGGCTGGGAAAACGTCAGTTTATATGCAGAAATAGGAAGGTGTGGGGTAGAGAGTAAACGATAAGATAGAGCCCAAAGAGAGAGAAAGACAGTTGGACAAAGGAGTTGCTAACGATCAGGCTGGGAGGGTGAATAGTTGTTAATGGGGACTGTTAATGACTAACAAGAGGGGGTGTGTAGGGGCAGGCTATGTGATAACAAGGCCTGGTGTGTGGGGTGGGGGGCTGGGACATGGGACTCAATATTGAGTTCAATAATTTTAGGGCCTAAACTCTCCCAACTCAACTCCTTTGTCTGTCCAACTGCCTTTCTCTCTCTTTGGGCTCTATCCTATCGTTTACTCCCTACTCCACCCACCTCCCTATCTTCTGCATATAAACTGACGTTTTCCCAGCCACCATCAGTTCTGAGGAAGGGTCACCAGACCCGAAACGGTAACTCTGTTTTCTCCTCCACAGATGCTGCCAGACCTGCTGAGCTTTTCCAACAACTTTTTTTTGTTCCTGATTTACAGCATCCGCAGTTCTTTTGGTTTTCATTCATACTGCATGTTGTCTTCAAGAGAAATCAAAATCTCAAGGCTTCCTTAGAGGTTTAATAATTTTATCCTCATAACTCTTCATAGTCCACATAAACAAATGGTTTATATCTACATTATTCAGTTTTTGTTGCAAGAATTTAACTTGCTAAAAGGTCACAACAATTGAAATAAAGATTTTTGTCCAGGAGCCTGGCAAGTGATTCAATAATTAGAAGACACCACAATTTTTTGTACTGGGAAAGCAACAGCAAGACGGCATAAGATAAAAGAAAAATAATCAAGGATAGATCTACTATTGCTATCCTTGTTCAGTTATTGTAACATGAGATTCTGAGAGGTCATGACAGGGTAGATACCGAGAGGATGTTTCCCTCCTTTGGGAATCTGGAACAGGGGGCACAAATTTCAAAACAAAGGTGTTTAAGTCAAGGATGTGAATGTATTTATTCTCGTAGAGGGTCTATAATGTTGGGGATTCTCTTCCAGACAGCAGTGGAGGCTGGGCTACTGAACATACTCAAGGCAGAATTGGACAGTTGTCTTACTGACAAAGGAGTCAAAAGTAATGGAGGATCAACACGAAAGTGGAGTGAAGGCCACAACGTAATCAATTATAATCTTATCAAATGGCAGAGCAGATGCAAGGGACCAAATGGCTACTCCTACTCCTATGTTCTTAAACCCAGGAAGAACTTAGATTTATATACAGCATTTCAAAATCCAAGAACAAAAACACAGCTTTTTACTGTCAATTAAAGTACAATTTCTTGCATTGTGGATAAAAGCAGCAGCCAGTTGTGCACAGCAAGGTCCCAGAAACAGCAATGGAACAATGAACATACAGAGTCACATCAGCCTCCGAGAGGGGGAAAAAAACCCTCATCGCTGTACTCAAAGGATGACCTCCAGTTTTAAAACAGCATCCACTATTTCTAGAGTTGTTCACAAGAATGAACATCTTTTCTACATCCAACTCTTGAAAAACATTCAGGAGCTTGCATCAATCAAGTTACCCTCTCACTTTTCTAAATTTGTGAAAAAAGTCAATCCTGTCTGTACTTTCCTCATAAAACAACCGGTTCATTCTAGCTATCAAATTAGAAAAACTTCTCTGCCTCCGACGCACATCCTCCTGACGTCCAAATGACCAGATAAATTTTATGCTAAAAGTGATATGCGTGGAGGGATACTTATTGGTCTGTCCCCTTCTTCTTTGACCAGTGTCACTTTAAAGGATAGATGGAGTTTTGAACGTTTTATTTGCAATGTAGCATCTCTGATAGTGTAGCACTGGAATAACAGGCTACATCATGCACACAAAATCTGTCTGAGGACGGTCTTAAGTTGGGGAGGCAGTGCATAATGGTCATGTCACTGGGCTGGTAATCCAGAACCCAGGCTAATCTTCTAGGGAAATGGGTTTGAATCGGACAATGGCAGATGATGAAATTTAAATTCAGTGAAATCTGCAATTAAAGGCTAGCCTAATTGCAATCGTTGCCAGTTGTCATAAAAATCCATCTGGCTCACTAATGAGCTTTAGGGATGTAAATCTGTTCTAAGTCTGGCCTATATGTAGCTCCAGACCCACATCGTATGAACAAATTTAAAAAGCACAACAATTGTAAAGCATCATTTGGCATATTTGTCAAATAGATTTCTTGAAAATCTAATGTAAATTTCAATTATATATTTCATCACTCATAGGAAAAAATCTGTCAAGCTGTGTTTCACACCTGTAATTCTACGGAGCGACGCGGCATCAACTGATAAGAGTTACATTGCCAGCCTCCAAGTCACTCTCATCCAAGGTTGTGAAATTACACATACTTACAGTGGACATTACACATTTGTAAAATTTCACGTTTATAATCAACTCACTACATTTTAAATAACAGAAGATAAACTATTCCCTGACAGGCCCCTAACAGAAAAGCAAATGATGGAAATCTGAAATAACAAAAGAAAAAGCCAGAAATACTCATGGCACGTAGGAGCTATGGATACAGAAACAGAGTTCGTGTTTCAAGTCCATGACATTTTATGAAACAAATCACTATGCTGGCCTGTGAAGGCTGCATAATTTCCCCAAGGCTGCTGAAACTTCGATATCCTTACTCTCTTTTACTGCATCTGCCCTAAACCACTTTCAATCAATGCAAATAACAGAGTCTAAGTGGCATATTATGGACTATATCCAGTCGTCAACCTATTTCCAGCTGTCAGATTGCAATGGAAATTTCACGTTGCTGCATTCAATGAATAGGCAAATCTTGTGCCAATCAACGTGGGTCACAACTCAGGCAATGTCCAATGCAAATCTTCTAGTTTAAATGATGCAATTAAACTTTCATATCCTTACTCTTATTTAAAAGAAAACACTAAACTATGCACAGGCCAGAGAAGGATCTGCATTACATATCAGTGAAAGATATTCTTTAGCATGGGCCATTAGCCTACTGTCTGATACCGTGCCCACATAGATTTGTGCAACATCACAAATTGTTTCTGAGATGGTCAATCAACTCACATCAATCATCAGTTCCTCCTTGGGTAGTATGGTCTTATATGGCCAGGTCTCAGCTCTGCTTCCAAAGTGCAGCCAACACTATCACAAGGCTTAGAAAAATAACATTGGATATAACCACATATCGAAATGCAATCAAGCAACGACAACAGGATTAGTCAGACACATTAGCAAAGTCAACAATCAAAAAATCCACCCAAGAAAGGACACACTAGTCTCCACTTATCAACAGAGGGCAACAGACCCTTTTCTAGCTAGATCCAATTTATGATGCCTGCACCGTAACAAAGCTTGAAAAAAATTTCTCTTTCTTATTCATGTTGCACATACAAAGATAATTGCGCAAAGAAAGTTGCACATGGTTTGTAAATGTATCAGTAAGAAAGATCTTAGTTCATTTAAGTTATAAAGGTCTTGTTCACAAGTGTGATAGATCAATTTACAGTACAGTAGTTTCAAAGCAGCATACAGTTTTCACAAACAAAGGCTTTTTTGATGCAATATTCCCCTCCCCTTGCTGGCTGCTCAGCAACAGACATCTCTCTCTCTCTCCCGGAATACTGCAGGAGTTTGGCCTGTAAGCCATGTCACCAAAGGGCAAATGCAGCACTATGAGCTGAACTGTGTCAGATTTTCTTTCCTCAAAATGGATGCTCCAACTTTCCCATCAATCAATCACATCTAAAAATCCAGTAAACAAAATTCATTCAAAATTGCAAGCTGAAACTGAGCAACATGTAATCTTGAAATAGAAAAAAGCAGCAAACAGCCCAGACACAAATTCATGGGATTAGTGAACACTCTCTTGACACATAACACTGATCTGAATAATTTTAAGAGTATTGTACGGCATTGCAAAGATTGCTAGGTTACAAAATAATAAAACAAGTAATCAAGGTTTATATAATTATCAATTATTAGACAGTTGTCAAGTGATCCTCCAGGAATAATTTCAGGCAATGACAGAAATAGAAAATTCAGCCAGATCAGAGGAGGGGGATTTTTTTCCTAAACTAATTTCACTCCCTCCATTTTTCACCTCCTATCCAAGCATTGACTCATCTGGAAAATAATTCCATGGACACCACTTCCAACTTGCCCAGTCATTATTCTTCCAACAAGCAGGAAAGGCTGGTATTCAACTGTAACAGGTATCACAATCAAGTTTAATCCTGTTCTCACTAGTTCTCACATATGTGAACTTTCCTTTAGGAATACTGATCACAATTCAGAACCCTGGTTGACAGTTTTGGCCATCCTGCATTAAACTAGAGCAGGAGTTACCCACCGGTATTTATCATTCCCCTCTTCAGTACTGATTCCTTGCTGGGTTAGAGATCTGAGTGACAATAGTTCTACCAGAATGACAACTAAGTGGTCACATAGAAGAACTGATGTTAAACTCAACTCAACCACCAGGCATGTGTCACAATCAGGTTCAGTTTCTCACACAAGTTTAAAACAGAAAGAATAATAAAATGGTAATGTACCAGTCAGGTAATCAGACTTAAGCCATTACACTATTTCAGGCATGGCAAATCATACAGGAGAACAAAGGTGGACAAGGAAAGGTAAGCAGAGTTGGGAGATAGGTGATGCAGGAATGAAGTATCAGGAGTTCGGCTACTGTGACGTCAGTGCAATTCAATAGACAGCTATCAAATCTCACACATGAAGAATAGCCTTTGGGTGAAGTACTGCCGACCATGACAAAAATAGAAATCAACACAACTTCAAGAGGAGGGGTAAGCGGTAAAATAAAATTATTTTCTAAAATAAGCCGATGTGTCAACCTCAAAATTCTCATTCAGATTTTCAAATCTGTCCATCATCTCATTCCTCCCCATCAGGGGCTTCACCAACCTATACCCCTCATAAGATAGAACACAGAACATAGAACAGTATAGCACAGTACAGGCCCTTTGGTCTACGATGTTGTGCCGACCTATTATGCTACTAAGATCAATCTACCCTGCATACCCTACATTTTACTATCCTCCATGTGCCTATCCAAGAGTTGCTTAAAAGTCTCTAAAGTATCTGACTCCACTACCACTGCCAGCAGCGCATTCCACACACCCACCACTCTGTGTGAAAAACCTACCTCTGACATATCCCCTATACTTTCCTCCAATCACCTTAAAATTATGCCCCCTCGTAACAGTCATTTCCACCCTGGGAAAAAGTCTCTGACTATTGATATCTGCATTCCTCCAATTCTGACCATTTATCCATCCCTGATTTTGATCAATCCATCAGCAGTGTTTTCTACTGCCTCGAACATTAGCTCTGGTTCCACCTCCTTAAAAGTTATCTTTCCCTCTTTAAGGCATCCCTTAAATTCGTGTGATGCAATCCTTTTTTGTCACAGAATCTCAGAATCCTGCATCATGGCCATTCAGCCCAATGAGTCTACACCGACCCTCCGAAAAGCTTCCTGCCCAGGCCCACCCTCCCTAACCGATCCCTGTAACCCTTCATTTCTAATGGCTAATCCACCTAACCTGCACATCCCCGGACACTAGGGGCAATTTAGCATGGCCAGTCAACCTAACTTGCAGATCTTTGGACTGTGGGAGGAAACCTGAAAACCTAGAGGAAACCCTTACAGACATGGGGAGAACACACAGACAGTCACCCGAGGGTGGAATCGAACCTGGGACCTGGTGCTGAAGCACAGTGTCACCCTGTCATCTGACCATATAGCTCCTTCTGTGGCTTGGTGTCAAATTTACTCCTGTGAAGCATCTACCAACATTATGATACAGTAAAATGTACCATGGAAATTCAGGATAACAAGTGCTTGAGAGGGATAGAGAGGTCGAGGCGCTTGATGTCTCGACAGCAGTTGGAGATGAAGAGGTCGGGGGAGGGTAGGAAGCCTTGGGGTGGTGTCCAGGAGGAGGGCTTGTGTTGGAGGCGGGAGAAGGGGTCAGTAGAGGGAGGGTTAGGTTCACGGTTGAAAAAGTAAGTGTGGAGGCGGAGGCGGAGGCGGTGGAAAAACTGCTCAATATCCAAGCGTGAGCAGTATTTGTTGATATGTGGGTGGAGGGGGACAAAGGGGAGCCCTTTACTGAGGACTGACCGTTCGTCCTCAGTAAGGGGGAGGTCTGGGGGGATGGTGAAGACTCGGCAGGGCTCAGTGTTGCTGTCTTCTCTGGAGCTGCTGACTGTGGAGGCAGTGGGCAGAGCGTTGTCGGCGTCAGCTGTGGGCGGAGTTGCGTTGGCATCGGCGGTGGGTGGAGGTACGTCGGCGGTGGGTGTTGTGTCAGCTTTGGCAGTGGGCGGAGCGGCCCCAAGAAGACTTTCCACATCAAGCAGATGTTCACCTGCACATCTGCCAATGTGGTATACTGCATCCGCTGTACCCATTGTGGCTTCCTCTACATCGGGGAAACCAAGCGGAGGCTTGGGGACCGTTTTGCAGAACACCTGCGCTCAGTTTGCAACAAACAACTGCAGCTCCCAGTCGCGAACCATTTCAACTCCCCCTCCCATTCCTCAGATGACATGTCCATCCTGGGCCTCCTGCAATGCCACAGTGATGCCACCCGAAGGCTGCAGGAACAGCAAATCATATTCAGCCTGGGAACCCTGCAGCCCAATGGGATCAATGTGGATTTCACAAGCTTCAAAATCTCCCTTCCCTCAACCGCATCCCAAAACCAGCCCAGCTCATCTCCACCTCCCTAACCTGTTTTTCCTCTTACCTATCCCCTCCTCCCACCTCAAGCCCCACCCCCATCTCCTATCTACTAACATCATCCCGCCCCCTTGACCTGTCCGTCCTCCCTGGACTGACCTATCTCCTCCCTACCCCCCCTACCTACACTCACCTTTACTGGCTCCATCCCCGCCCCCATTTCTGATGAAGGGTTTAGGCCCGAAACGTCAAGTTTTCCTGCTCCTATGATGCTGCTTGACCTGCTGTGTTCATCCAGCCCCATGCTTGTTATCTCGGATTCTCCAGCATCTGCAGTACCTTTTATCCCATGGAAATTCAATTTGTTATTGTTATAAAAGGTCTTAATGAGATGTAATGGGACATTATATTTAGGTTCAAATGTGCAGTCTTGAAGTCATTAGATCTCACAAATCCAAATAACTACTTAAAACAAAATTTGCGCATGGAGGAGACATTGTAGCATTCCAAAAAGGAGAACTGCTATAAATGTGAGATAACAAGGTGTAGAGCTGGATGAACACAGCAGGCCAAGCAGCATCAGAGGAGCAGGAAGGCTGACGTTTCGGGTCTACACCCACTTGGAGTGTCAAAAACTTCTTAGTTTAAGAAAACTACACTACAAATCGTCTGTAAGTAATTCAAAGTGGCAAGGCCCAGCCACAATACAGCACAAAAAGATTTTTGATCCATTTCAACTGACAACAGAACTATAAGGTGTGTATTTTTCAACTGGAGGAACTACTATTCTCACATTAGGTGATCGTGCTCATTATAGTTAAACATTTTAAGCAATCAATGGACTTCTCACATCATATTCTTTCTTTCGCTCTATCTTATCCCAGTGTCTACACTTGCTTAAAGCTCATTACTTTTTAATTTTGCTCCCCCGTTCTGCCAAAAGAACACTGATGTGATATCTTAACATGATAATTCCTACACAGTTATGATAAAGGTAAACAATCACTAATTGAGTTCTAACAATAGGTCAAGTGAAAATAGGAAAGAATGATGTACAAATTCATAGATAGTATTAGAATAGGAGGCAGACTAAATCATTCTGAGGACCAAAGTAAACTACAGGAGAACAGATAAGATAACAGATGGATAAGATAGTAGCAGATGAAACTCAATATCAGCGAGTGAGAGGTGAAGCAGTTTGGTTTTAAAAAATTAAAAGTAATTATACCTTGAATGAAGGAAGGTAGTGTGCAGTGATATTTTTAAAAACCCATCTCAAGTTATCAAACTAATAAAATTGAATGGAATTAGTGTTTTCTGATGAGAGGTCTTAAATACAAATCTGAAGAAAGAAAATTTACATTTACAGACCTGGGTTAGAAACATGAATAAACCTCCTTCCACAGAAAGATCAGAGGCTCCAAACACACTCCTATAGTTGATGATGATTGAAGCTGTTATTGTCAGGGAAAATTAAAAGGTACGCGATAACAAGTGGAAAAGGTTATCTAAGAGTACAACAGGATCTTGATCAAATGGGCCAGTGGGCCAAAGAATGGCAGATGGAGTTTAATTCAGACGAATGCAAGGTGTTGCATTTCGGTAAGATAAACCAGGGCAGGACTTGCACAGTGTATGGGAGGGCAGCGGGGAAGATGTCAAACAGTCAGACCTAAGGGTGCACGTACACAATTCATTGAAAGTGGCATTACAGGTAGATAGGATGGTAAAAGCAGCACTTGGCATATTTGTCTTCACCAGTCAGAACACTGAGTACAGGAGTTGGGATGTCATGCAACAGCTGTACAAGACAGTAGTGAGGTCACATTTGGAGTATGCATACAATTCTGGTCGTGCTGCTATAAAAAAAAATATTAAACTGGAAAGGGTGCATAAAAGATTTATAAGGATGTTGCAGAGAGTGGAAGGCTCAATTTATAAGGAGAGGCTGAACTGGCTGGGACATCTTTCCCCTGGACCATAGGAGACTGAGGGATGACCTTATGCAGATTTATAAAACCATTGGGGGCATAGATAAGATGAACAATTAAGGTCTTTTCCCCAGGGTAGGAGAGTCCAAAACTAGAGGACATTGGTTTAAGGGCAGAGGGAAAATGGAGCCTGGCGGGCAACCTTTTCACATAGAGGGTGGTGCATATATGGAATGAGCTGCCAGAGGAAGTGATAGAGGCAGGTAAAATTACAACATTTAAAAGGCATCTCGACAAATACATTAAAAGGAAGGAAGGGTGGAGAGAGATATAGGCTAAAGATAGGAAAATGGGGCGAGTTCAGTCTAGGAAACCCAGTCAGCACGGACGAGTTGGGCCAATGGACCTGTTTCTGCGCTGTATGCATCTATGACTACTCTTTACACATGGAAAGTAAACTTCAATATGGGCTGATTGGATCAAATAGCTTCTTTTCATGATGTAATTCCTACTTAATTCTACGTATAAACCACTGACCACAAAGTACCAAGTTAGAAACCAGAAATCCTGGTTCAAATACTGTTTTGAATTACTGGATGTTTCTCAGACCTCAACATATCAGGTGGTAGAGAGAACTGAACTAGAATTCTAGTTCTCAAAACCCAAAATTGAAGCTGAGAAGTCAAACTGACTTTATGATAAGATCCAGCTTTACTGTGATATCCTTTACTGTTTGGCACTCACTGTCTGGGCTTATTAGTGAATAAAGGCTACTGTTGGTGTGGTGCCATATAACAGCCAGCATAAACAATGACCACAGAATAAAAATTTAACACCTTTCACTGAATTGAAGGTGTGAGTACAGAAAATCAATCTTGAAATATGAGGCAACAATATAATTTAATTCTTAATTGCAATGATCAAACAGAGCATTTTTCAGCAGACAGTCAAATGTGTTTTCCAGTTTAATTGGTCAAAGTGTATTAGTTTATATGCGTGGGGAGGGAAAGAATTCTGTTTGCGCTTATAGAACCGACAGCACCAATAAAGAAACAAAGTGCACCTATTCTCATTGGCCATCTCTTAAAAGAGAACTATTAAATTAGCAAAGTAATCAAAATAAACAAATACACTGTTCAAATTACAAAGATAAGGGGCAGAGTAATAGAAACAGGCTTACTTGGAGAGCATTCTGGAATAAAGAAACAGAGATGCAAGATTAAATGTCAGAGATTTAGGACATACAGCAAGATAAACCGTGTTGCAGTACCATAAACTCCCAGAGTTAGTGATTAAAACTGAAACATTTCACACACATGACACATATGCACTGTTAAATGCAAATGAGCCATAGAGAAAAGAAAATCCAAAAATCTGGTTTAAATGAAATGATTTTAGCTTGGGCAGTAGCTGAACACTCTTAGAAGGTGGACAGGTTGGATTTAAGGGTTCTCACATGTGGTCTTTTTCGGGAGTGGAGTTTTACATTTATCAAAAGAGTGTATACGTGATTCTTAGATCAAATCAGCCATGATGGCTCCATATCATAAACGTTTGCGCACACACATTTTCCAAGTTATATATATATAAATAAAAGACTATTTGGCTGACAGTCTGGTGGGCTACAGGAAAAAGATTGGAATTTCATATCATACCACACAGGAACACAAAAACGAACAGGAATTTCAGGCAGTCGTCATCTGACAATGAAAGGAAATGCAGCAAACACTATCATAGATCGTCTGTGTGGGCATTAGCAAGCTCTTGCAAGGCCAAAACTAAGATAACCACCACTTTCTAAAAACAGTCAAATTTCAGCAAACATTTACAGCCCATTTCACCAACAAAATCATAAACACAAGGACAAACCGATGCCTGGTAATGCGGAGCCCAAGGGCACGTATCCCTCCACAGCATCACACCACACCACAGAATTGAAAATAGACAAATCATATCTCAGTCACCAGTTCTACAAATCTCAGCATAATGGAGAAGGTATAAAGAGCAGTGTCACTAACACGAACATAATAAATGGTTAGAATTCATGCATAATCCTTCCCTCGGCACGTATTTGCAAATGAATATTTTTAAGAAGACACAATCCATAACAAAAAGTCCTTTCAAAATTATCCTGTGTGGAAAAGGAAACATCAGCTTTGATACTGCAATTTACAAATATTCAATCTTAATAAAATTTTAAAACAAATTCTTTGGATTGTTCCCATAATTTTGTAATCCGTACTATACCTCAGAGTAACTAAGCCAAAATTTAATAACAAACATACAGTCATCTCAAAATAAAGAGATATGAAACGACTCGAATTTAGGCTCCAGTGATTCTACACAGACTCAAAAATGTCAGCAGTCTAGAAATTATTCAATTCAATTCAATTGTCATTTGGGGAAGCTTTTAGATAACAAGTAATGCAGCACAAGCAATACAATGTTTTGAGTTTTAGGTTTTTCGGCTGTGTTATTGATCGAATGTTAACTGAGAAAAGACTAATCATAATCACACATACTTTGGCATTTGTTAAAATCCTCAATGATTTTTCTTTATCATCATTTTTGATTTGCAGCTGTGAACAGCGAGCTGAGAACCGAAGATAACCTTTGGTCTGTGAGCAGTTTTTGTAAGAAATTATTTGTTTATGAGACCAAACCTGGAAGTTAATTGCAGGTTGACTCTTGTCCAAAGTACTAAATAGATGTTTTGGTTCTAGAGATGCATTATGCTCAAACAGATAGCAGATGTCTGGATTATTAACTGGGGCCTCACAGGGAGACCAGTGTCAAATAGCCTAAGAAAGAGAAAGCAAAGTTTGAACTGGTTTTGAACTGTATTGTTTGTCAGAAGGATGGTGGTTATATGAAAGAGGTAATGACTGCTCCCTAGTTACTGCCCAAGTTTCAATTCATTGAAAGTTCACAGAAAAGTTATGAGAATTAAGTGAAGATTCCTCAGGACCTACTGGATCTGTCTGCGTTGACCAGTGTCTTCAGAACCCAGCAAGATGAATCTCATGCGCCTGTGAAATTCCGGATTGTGGAGACCACTTAAGTGAACTGACCAGTTATATTACATTTATTTTTCTTTTGATTTATGTTATAGACAAGACCAGACCCCCTCAAAATATTTAAGGTAGTAGCTTAGACCCTAACTTTTTCTTATTTTAAAGGAAAATGTACTGTGTCTGTTCCAGATGCAATGTGACTGGTCAAACTTCTCAATATTAAGCAAAACAATTTATTTAAACTCTAGTTAAAATACACCAAAGAAAGAGGAATTTAAAATAACAACTCTACTGAAAAAAACTTAACGGAATAATAGATACAGTGACTATTAGTATTTAACTGTTCCAAGATAGTAATAACCCATAAACACACCCCTTGGCAAAAAAAGGAAAAATCAGACACAGATTCTCATATGCAGTTCTTGCATCCAGGTGGAAAAAGCACATCAAGGGAAAATTCAGACGGAGTAGCAGCCAGGAGATAGTCACTAAAGGTTTCAACTCTATTGTGACCCCAGTAGCTCCTGAAGCCACTAAAAAACCAAAAAGCCAGAAATCCTAATCTGAGACAGCTGGCCATAACCATTCAGCCTGCATTAAAAAAAACGCAAGGCTTCCCAAGCTGTTTACTCAAGTGATGGTCAGTAGCTAGCTCGTCACCTCTGCATACAACCTTTCTTCAAAAAAAACCTCTTAAAGTGACAGCATTGTCACATTTATCCCTTAACTGTGTCTGTTTGTCTGTAGTTTCTGAGAGAGTGAAAGTTAGAATCAAAGAAGATCAGGTTTAAATCATAAATATTAATTCTTCATTCTATTCATTTGTGGGATGTGGGCATCACTGGCTGGCCAGCACTTCTTGCCCATCCCTAGTTGCCCCTTGAGAAGGTGGTAGTGAGCTGCCTTCTTGAACTTGAATTAGATTACCTTCCTGTTTTACTTTGTTCTATTATTGTATTATCAGTAAATTGTTAATTATTTTAAGGTATAAGCTTGATGTCTGGTTCGGTTAGTTACAGTCTGGTATTGTTTAGGAACTGTTGGGGTGATTTTGAGGGTCAGTGAGTATTCTTTTTTTAATGGTATTGAGAATGTAGGGAAAGGGAGGCTCATTTTATTTGGTTGTCTGGATCCACATCGTAACATTTAATTTTATCAACTGGTGAATTTTCTGGGTTTAGTAAACATTTTGCCTTGGTTCTCACTTTTCTTCAATAGGGACAAAGGTTGAGGACAAAGGCAATTTTTTTGAATAGACTACATTAAGAACAGAAAGAGTTGTTAGATTGACAATGGGACAAGAAATCATGTAGTCAGCGAAGATAGAATGAGAAATATAGAAAGGTGATGAAACCAAGCCACTTACAATACTCTATGGAAGATCCACTTGTACATAAAAAGTGTGTTTGGAATGAAAAAGTTGTTGCATTTCTGACCCATCTAAACTGAATACTTTCCAACCGGAAGTTATTAGACATTTCTGGATGGTCCAAGCAAGTACTGTTCTTGTTGCTATAATTAGACCATATGTCACCATCACACACCCAACAATGAAGAGAACCTATTTCAATTACACACCCAGTGTTCACAGGATGTGCCTTCAACAGGATGTTAAGGCACAGAGGGAGATCCTCCGAAAATATGTTCAGCTGCTCTGTTTCTTTGACCAACAGCACTTAACTACAAACCAATTTGCAGTAAATGCAGGCTGCTTTTGTTCTTTGAAAATGACAGAAGTATGATACGCGTAAGCCAGGTCAAGACATCTTTCCTATGCAATGACACTCAGTCCACATGGGGAATAGGTTGAGTTTTGCATATTTCAGATTATTTGGCCACATATTTGCTGAAAAAATAAAATTTCCATTAATATACAATCTGAACTACTATGGACTATTACCATAGGCCATAATATACAGGTGCAAAATAAAATCTGCTCCGCCATTCAATCATAGCTGATATGTTTCTCACCCCCATTTTCCTGCCTTCTCCCCGTAACTTTTGATCCCCTCACTAATCAAGAACCTATCTTAAATACATTCAATGACTTGGTCTCCACAGCCTTCTGTAGCCATGAGTTCCATACATTGGATACTCTCTGTCCGGAAAAGTTACTCATCTCAGTTCTAAAGGGTCACCTCTTCAGCCCGCAGCTGTACCCTCAAGTCCTCTACTCTCCTAGTGGAGGAAACATCTTCTCCAAGTCCACTCTATCCAGACACCTCAGTATTTTGTATGCTTCAATCAGATTCCCCCCCCCACCCTTTTCCTTCTAAACTCCACTGAGTACAGACCCAGAGTCTTCATCCGCTCCCCATATGACAAGCTGTTCATTCCTAGGATCATTTTTGTAAACCTCGTCTGGATCCCTTCTAAAGCCAGCACATCCTTCCTTGTATCCAGGCCTCAAAACTGCTCACAATATTTCAAATGTAGTCTGACCAGAGCATTATACAACATCAACAGTGCACCTTTGCTCTTGTATTTTAGCCCTCTTGAAACAAGTCTTAACACTGCATTTGCCTTCCTAACTGCCAACTGAATCTGCATCTGAACCGTCACAGAATGCTGAATTAGGATTCCCATGTCCCTTTGTACTTCAAATTTCTGTAGCCTTTCCTCATTTAGAAAACTCTATTCCTCTTTTCCTCCCACCAAAGTGCATAACCTCACACTTCTCCAGTGTATTTCACCACTTTTCCCACTCTCTTAGCCTGCCCTTCTGCAGCCTCCCTGCCTCCTCATCTCCTCAACACAACCTGCCCCTTCCACCCTTCTCTATGTCATCTGCACACTTAGTTCCTTAGTCCACATCATTAAGGTATAACTTGAACAGTTGTGGTCCCAACAGTGACCCCCACGGAACTCCACTAGTCACTGGCGACCATCCTAAAAAAAACTCCTTTATCCCCACTCTCTGCCTTCTGCCAGTCAGCCAATCCTCTATCCATTCCTCAATCCAAACACTATGGGCTCTTATCTTATTTAGCAGCCTCCGGTGCAGCACCTGGTCAAAGGCCTTCTGTAAATCCAAACAGATCACATCCGCTGGCTCTCCTTATCTAACTTGCTTATTACCTCCTCAAAGTATTCTAATAGATTTGTCATTCATGAACACCACCGCACCCCCTCTCCCGAATCGTGACGAAACCATGCCGACTCAGCTGTACGTTGCCATACATTTCCAAGTACTCTGCTATCTCATCCTTAATAATGAACTCTAAAATCTTACCAGGAATCAAGGTCAGGCTAATCAGCCTATAAATTCTTGTCTTCTGCCTCCCTCCCTTCCTAAACAGAGTTTCTTACATTACGATGGTTCCTTGGTGCAATATGACATGCACACATGCAATGCCTTCCCTTATATTTTCTGGTAACAATCAATCCCATCACTAACCAGCAATCCTACCTTCTCCCCTACTTTTGATTTTATAATTTTCCATGCAACTGAACTCACACCCACACTATGCAGTTTAAAGCTGTGTAGGAAAACATGAAAGTAGCTTGTTGAACAATCGTGTTGCATTCTTGTGTTGCTAGGTGTCTTTCAGAGTTCAAATGGGGAAAATGGGAAAATTGCATCAGCTTACCACAGCACTACACAGAAATTTTTCCAACAATGATGAAAGTTATACAATTGCTTACGGAAATTAAGAATGCACTCTTCCGAAGGGCTGAGAGTACTGATTTGACACTTAAGAATGAGGTGAACGCAGTTTTATTATGCAAGGGTACCAAGGGTTCTGGATTCTGGATTAAAGGTGGGCAAATGGAGTTGCAACCATCCAGGTGACCCTACCAGCCAATTTCATCTTCTCTTCTGAACTACTCTCTCAAGACTGACGATGAGTTGCTTCCACCCCAATTTGATATGGTTTATTGATAACTAATAAATCCAACATATAATCTGAAAACTGAAAGACACAATGTGGATCCCCTCACAAATGCTATGAAGTCGCTCCTAAAGTTTTCCCATTGTCCTCTTGGATAAATCAGAATACAGATGTCTGCGGTGAGGGATGTGAATGACATGCATCAAGTGGAGCTGGTTTGAGTCACTCGTGCCTCAATGCTAGGCATGTTGTCTGCCACTTGATTTGGAGGATCTTGTGAAGGCTTGTGTGGTTCTTCTCCAATGCCTGCAATAGGTTGTCCAAGTTTCCAAACAATATTGAGGGCAGGGATCACTGTTGCCTGGTAAGCCATAACCCAAGTCTTGGGTTTGAGATCCTGGTTCTCAAAAACATTTTTCCACATTCAGTTTAATTCTGCACTACCCAGAGTTGTACTGTATCACAGACAGTCAAACGTTCCAGAATCCATACCTTTTCTGAGTCAACTGCTCACACCCAAAGATGTCAAAATTTGCTTGTGTCCATGGCAATAAATGGAAATGTCATTAGGAATTCCAAACCAGATCCCTGATCAGTAATCCCCAGTGGAAAGCATATAAATTGGATTGGCGTTTTGATCAAAGGCAGAAAGTCTCCCATGTATACAGGATCACATTTGGCTGAGATGCCCTGCCAACTAAACAGTTGGGCAACATTACTGGTTTGACAGGCATCTGAAATTCTTTACTGGATCTTGAAATGTAGGCATCCTCAGCAAGGTCTGCATTTATTGCCCAGTCTAATCACCCCTCAAATGTACAACTTGCTAGCCATTTCAGACAGCAATTAAGAGTCAAACACATCACTGAGGATCTGGAATCACATGTATACGTCTGAAAAGGTAAGGCAGCAGAATTCTTTTCCTACAGGGTATGAGTGAACCAGATGGTTTTCTTTTACAATAAGTGAATTTTAGTTTCACAGTCACCATTATGGAGATCAGCTTTCACTTCCAGATTTACTAATGAATTTTAAATCCTGCGAGCTGCCATGGTGGGATTTGAACTCATGTTCCAAATGCATTAGCCTAGGCCTCTGAATTAGACATCCAGTGACATCAACATCAAGACTGCCGGTATCTGCCAGAATACACCACAGTGAGAATAAACAGATGCAGGGCAAAGGTTAGAACATTGCTAGGGCGAAAGTAAGTGAGAATATTCCCTCAACTTAACAGTGCAATTCTGCACTGAATCAATTGACCAGACTGTTGTAACTGCCACCTATCCAATAAATTATTGATTCAATACATCTCTGAACAATGCTTGGTGATAGTGACTGCCCCTGAAATCAAGACAGCAGTTGAACCAAATATACCAACAAGGAGCCCTGACAAAAAAAGTCAATGGGAATGAAAGGGAAAGCTCCCTGCTAGTTAGAGTTACACCTAGCACAAAGAAAGATGGCTGTAGTTGAAAGTCAATAATCTCAGGACAAGAGCATCATTGCAGGAGTTGTGCAAGACTGTGTCCTAGGTGCAATCATTTCAGCTGCTTCAACAATGACCTTCAAAAACGTCACCCCATGGACCGAAGCAGTTCACCGCATGCTTCTCATGGGCACCTCAGAACGAGCAAAATGTCCCATGAGCAAAGAAATTCCCAAGTTTTAGATCACTGCACACTTCAGAGCTCAGGAGGAAATGCCAAAGTAGATTTGCAATTACAATTGTTAACCTATATTAATGTTTTTTTGGAAAATAGCCATTTTAAATTTGTGGGAACAAAACTCTGCGTAAAGTGTTTAGGCAAAAATATCTTGTGCCATCTTTTCTACAGTCACAAATTTGGCATATCATTTATTTAGAATATATAATGACATTGCTTCAGTTTCTTTCCGAAAGTGGGATATTCAACAACTTGTCAATTTTTAACCATTCAGTGATGGAGCCAGTAAACAGGAGACATCTTTCAAGGCTAGATTTAATGCCATAACACTGAAACAAGAATGCTAGTGTACCGGCAGAGTTCCATTCATCCCATAGTAAAATAAATGGTCAACATTCACAGTCTAGACCCAAAGGATTATGTTTGCTGAGGGTTGCCATCAGGTGCAAATTAACTAATGGATCTGTGCCATGACAAGAGTCAAAGCATTCCAGACAGGAAGGAGAGCAAACTGACAGAGAAAACTCTAAACACAAACAAATTTTAGCACTAGAGGAGAAAAATCCTGAAAATGTAACGCCTTCTCTACAGAATCAATGTTAAAGGAACTTATTTAGAATTTTTTAATCAAAAACCCTTCTGGAAACAAAATCATAGATCAAGACTCAATTCTCTATCTGGTCTGAAGACAGCAAGTTGCTTACGTTTCATAAAGGGAACAATTTAAAGCTCTCACTGATGGGAGGTATACTCATATGCTACTATGCATTTGTTCAAGATCATTTTCTCACAACTCAAGTGATGACTAACTTTCAACTGTAAATAACAGTTGGAAAGGCTGTGTGTATCTGAAAATCAGATTAACAGTGTCAACTATGAGCAAGAAAGGAGTACGCTACTTTTTACAGCCTTGGGATGCCCTAAAGCACTCCGCAATCAATGAAGTACTTTTTGAGGTGTAGTTCCTGTTTTAGTGTAGAAATCCAGGAGCAAATTTGCACACTGCTGGCTACCATAAGGTATGGTAATAACCAAATCAACTTTTTTTTAAATGATAAGACGATAAGATGCAAGAGCAGAAGTAGGCCATTCAACCCTTCAAGTCTGTTCCCCCTTCCATTGAGATCATGGCTGATCTAATAACCCTTAACTCCACTTTCCTGCTTGCCCCCCAACCACACACCCCCTCCCCGATAACCCTTGATTCCCTTCCTGATTAAAAATCTGTCCACGTCAGCCCTCAACATACTTGAATCCTCTTCATTCCAGGGTATTACATGTGTGATCCTTATTCTGAGATCACGCCCTCTGGTTCCAGACTTCTCCACAAGGGGGAACAATCTTTCCCTGTTTAGTTTGTCAAATACCCTAAAAATATTGAGAGTTTCAATAAGGTCCTTTCTTCCTCACCCCGTACTTTATATTCAAAAAAAAGCACAGCCCAATCTATTCAACCTCTCCTCCTAAGACAGTCCCTCCATACCTAGTATCAGTTGAGCGAACATTCTCTGGACTGCCTCCAATGCCAGTGTACCTTTCCTTAGATAAGGGCCCAAAACTGTTTACAATATTCTAGCTGCTGTCCAATTAGGGCCTTCTATAATTTTAGCAAAACCTCCTTACATTTATACTCCATTCTGTTTGAAATAAAAGCCAACATTCTATTTACCTTCACTATCGCCCACTGAATTTGGACACCAGCTTTTAATGATTTACAGACATCGGTTGAGGGAAAATATCAGCCAGAACAATAGGAAGAATACATTCACTCCTCATCAAAATAGTGCCTTGAAATTTTACACATTCACTGCACTGTCATATTTTTAACACTTTAAATCATAGAGTCCCTACAGTGTAGCAAGTGGCCATTCCACCCAGACCCCCACCCTATCCTTATAATTCTGCATTTACCATGGCCAACCCACCTAGTCTGCACATCTTGGGCTATGGGAGGAAACCCACGTAGACACAGAGAGAATGGGCAAGCTCGACACAGACTGTCACCCAGGGCTGGAATCAAACCCAGGTCCCTGGTGCTGTGAGGCAGCAGTGCTAAACAATGAGCCACTGTGCTGCCCCAAAATTCACAATGGAACTTCGACCCACATCCGTACGACTTAGAGATGAGTGTACTATCAACTGACCACAAACACTGTTCTGGACACCAATTGGCCAAAAGACTTGCAGCAAACAACTAGAATTCAGATTACAGATAGTAGGAACTGCAGATGCTGGAGAATCTGAGATAACAAGGTGTAGAGCTGGGTGAACACAGTAGGCCAAGCAGCATCAGATGAGCAGGAATGCCGACGTTTCGGGCCTAGACCCTTCTTAGAAGGGTCTAGGCCCGAAACATCGGCCTTCCTGCTCCTCTGATATTTGTGAAGAAGGGTCTAGGCCCGAAACGTCGGCCTTCCTGCTCCTCTGATGCTGCTTGGCCTGCTGTGTCATCCAGCTCTACACCTTGTTATCTCTAGAGTTCAGATTAGCTTTGTTCATTTAGGGAAATGTTTAATTAGCACAAAAAGTAAGAACCATAACCTGAAAACTAAAATGCTGAAAAAAAGTAACAGGACAATAAATGTAGATTTTTTTTTAATTTTAAAACAAAGCACAGTACACAGATAGAAATTTACCTCCAAGGAACAAGCCACCTATTTCAACTGGTAGATTATGTTAGTGCTTATGCTCAACAGAAGTGTCCTATCAATATATCTTTCTGCTCTGTTCTTCCTCAGTACACATCTAGCTTCACATTCATTGCACCTATTCCATTTGCACTAGACCAATCCATTTGGTCACAACTTCTACATTCTTATTATTCTCTCCATGAAGATGTTCTGCACCTCAACTTTATATTGGATTCATTAATAACTTTTCTTTTAAAATACTTACATCCTGCAGATATGGGCACCCAACAAGTGGAAACAGCTTCTGTAAGTCTAGCCTCCAGAAGGTCTTATCAGATCACCTCAGTCTTTTCTTTGATAGAAAAAAAATCCCACTCAGCCTGTTCTGATAAATATGTTCCTAGTTCCAACACCTTCCTTGTAAATCTTTCTGTTTCACTTTAGTGCTTATCCATCTCCATTCACCTAAAGAGTGTATGGAAGAACCAGAATAGGTAGAAACCAAATGTTTACGTCTACACTGGAATAATAAAATTGTTGCTGCTGGGACAAAAAGAATTCATACTTAAAACTGCACACAATAATACCATCTATCACTAAATTACAACATAAACATCAACTACCCAAAGAGAAAAGCCAATTATTTAATATAATCTGAAGACAACTGTGCTCTAAACTATGAGAACACAATATACAATAGTCTTCAGGATTGTTTACTACACTGAAAATACACAGGAAAATGTGTACGTCAGCCAAAACATTTGCAGTTGTACCAGTATTCTTTCAGCTACTTCCAACCCCTCAGTTCAAATTGTGCCCACCGATAGTGATTTACTTATAATTATCAATAATAACCAGACACAACCAACATTTGGAGGTTCACAACCTGCAATTTTCCTGCTGGATGTTTTTCTCAAATTCAAATAGACACAGTCAAAATTGCTCGTGACTAATTCAGTTTAATATAACAAAAGCAAAATTATGAGTTAGAACCTCTAAGAGTAATCTCAAACTCGCTTCTTGCCTAATGGTCAACAGCATGAGTCTCATGTAGGAAAATAATTTCAAAATACCATACATTATGCTGTACTAAAAAACTTTTCATAATATTGGACTGGGGAAAGTACACAGACCTTGACTAAATCTCCCTAGTCTAAGTATGCTAGATCCCATTTTCCAAAGGGCTAATAAAGGATTAAAGTACTCAGTGTATGGAAGGAATAATTTATACCATTACAGCAATACAGAAACA
The DNA here is from genome assembly GCA_024137785.1 of Ginglymostoma cirratum. Taxonomy (NCBI): domain Eukaryota; kingdom Metazoa; phylum Chordata; class Chondrichthyes; order Orectolobiformes; family Ginglymostomatidae; genus Ginglymostoma; species Ginglymostoma cirratum. The sequence goes on along the minus strand of JAHRHZ010000080.1, from coordinate 21,279,987 downwards.
TTATTCAACACAATTAAGTTCTCACAACCTTCTTCCCTACAATGTCTAGCACACAGATATAAGCTATGGCTCAGATGGCTGTACTCCCACCTCTGCCACAGAAGGATTCAAGCCCCATTCCACAGCTTCAGCACAAAACTAAGGCTGGGCTGCAATACTGAAGGTGCAACGACTGTCAGAGCTACTGTTTTACTGATGAGACTGATAGTGCCATCTCAGGTGCATGTAAGATATTCTACAGCACCAGGGATGAAAATAATTATGTCACCATTCCCATGACTGCTCTTGATATTTCTTCAAGGTCTACTTTCTGATTTTCAGGGTTACTTTCTAGCTTTCATAAGGTCATCTTTCACCCTCAACAAGTCCTTCATTCGGTTATGCAGTCATGTCATAACATTGCCTCCATTTCAGGAACAGAGTTACACAGAAGAACTAGAATCCATGGAACTTAAATCCACAACACACAAAGAAAGCATTTATTTTTGGACAAGACAACAGGCATAAATTAGCAACAAAACTCTAGGGCTCTTGCGGTATACTGAAAGCATCCCTATGCCTGAGCCAGGATACCCAGGTTCAAGTCTCACTTGCTCCAGAGGCATGTAATGAAAAACATTTCTGAACAGGCCAATTAGAAAATATCTAGAAAGTAAACTGATACTTTGACGTCCATCACCCTAAACATGCATTCCACAGACTGGCGAGGTCATTTGCATCTGGTTACCGCATCTCCGAACTCAAGTTAGATTTAAATTTAACAAGGCCTGTGACCAGCAGCGTGCCACAAGGATTGTTGCTAGGTCCACTGCTTTTTGTCATTTATATAAATGATTTGGGTCTGAACATAGGAGGTGTGGTTAGTAAGTTTGTAGATGACACCAAAATCGATGGTCTTGTGGACAGGGAAGGCGGTTATCTCAGAATACAATGGAATCTTGAACAGACGGGCAATGGTGTGAGGAGTGACAGATGGAGTTTAATTTAGATAAACGTGAGGGGCTGCATTCTGGAACGGCAAATCATGGCAGGACATGTACACTTAATGGTAAGATCCTGGGGAGTGTTGCTGAACAAAGAGACCTTGGAGTTCAGGTTCATAATTCCTTGAAAATGGAGTCACAGGTAGACAGAATAGCAAAAGCGGTGTTTGGTGTGCCTGCCTTTATTGGACGGTGCATTCAGTATAGGAATTGGGAGGTCATGTTGCCGGTGTACAGGACATTGGTTTGGCCACTTCTGGAGTTTTGCATGCAATTCTGATCTCCCTCCTATAGGAAGGATGTTGTGACATTACAAAATGTTCAGAAAATAATTACAATGATGTTGCCAGGATTGAAGGGTTTGACCTATAGGGAGAGATTGAATAGGCTGGGGCAATTTTGGCTGGGGCAATTTTCCCTGGAACATCGGAGGCTAAGGGGTGACCTTATAGAGGTTTATAAAATCATGAGGGGCATGGAGACGGTGAATAGGCAAGGTCTTTTCCCCGGGGGGGGGGGGTCCAAAAATAGAGGGCATAGGTTTAAGGTGAGAGGGGAAAGATATAAAAGGGACTCGAAAGGCAACTTTTTCACACAGAGGGTGTGCATGTGTGGAATGAGCTGCCAGAGGAGGTGGTAGAGGCTGGTACGATTACAACATTTAAAAGGCATCTGGATGGCTATTTGAATAGGAAGGGCTTAGAGGGATATGGACCAAACGCTGGCAAATGGGACTAGATTTATGTAGGATATCTGATCAGTATGGATGAGTTGGACTAAAGGGTCAGTTTCCATGCTGCGTACCTGTATGACTCCATAACTGATCTAGCTTTGATATTGATCTAATCATTACTGAATTCTGTTTATAGAAGCTTAATACGGACAAACAGTTACTTGAATTTCAAAATACTTCATTGTACTACATTGAGAAGTCCTAAGCTTGTGAATGTTGGGGTAGATATGAGTTTTTTTTTCCCTTTCATCCATATCTAATTGAAACCAAACATACACTGACATCTAACACTGGTACCAGAATCACAATAGCAACTAGTCTGAACCTTGGAATTGTTGTATATACTTTATTGGAGTGCCATACATGGTCTCCAATTAAAACATGCACATTTACAAGTCCCCCAGAATCTTAAATTAAGCTTGGTGATATGTCTCCACAGTGTCTGCAAGAAGCACATACAAGTCTCAGCAACATAATCCCCGAATCAATCTCATATTGTGAATAAATGATGTGTACCAGCAATCCCACATTACAACAGCAGCAACAACGATTATACCATGCAAACTCATGCAAGTAGTACATTCAGCAATAGTCATCCTCTAGAATTTAAACATAATACGATATCTTCAGTAAAGCCTAAGACAATCTCTCACCTCCAATTTACAAATACAGATATACTATGCAGTGTAACGGCTGCATCCTTTTATTTTGTTTTTAATCGTGGATTGCATTAGGACAAGTCTTACAGAATATGACTGAGGAAGAAACTGCTGCACTTTTAAAAAGTTGCTGAAACTCACTAAGTCACATTTTCAATGTAAGAAGAGAGCACAACACCAGAGCGTGACAAAGTGAGATTTGACTGGCAATAAGTGACTGATTAGCTCAAGCAATCATGACCAGCAATGGATATGAAAGGTGATCTGTCTGAAGACAACTCTCTAATTGGTTCCTGGGTAGCTGATCAGGTTGTGGGTGAACAAAGCAGTTACTGCCTTCAGACCTCGAGGAGGAAAAATAGTGTCCTTCTCCTTCAATGGTAAAAATATCTGAAGTTTAAGAACGCTAGTTATTTTCTTCTACCAGCTGCTGTAAACTGTTGTTTTTAACAAATAAGTCAGAGGCTTTATATGAAAGATTCATTTTGTTCTACATAGGCGACCCACGATTTTAAACAGTGATCCCTAATTCTGCATTCTCCTAAAACAGGAAACATCCTCTCCACACCTTCTATCAAGATTCCTCAAGATCTTGTATGTTTCCATCGTTACTTCTTACTCTTCTAAAATCCACCATATTGAAGCCTAGCCTGTCCAACTTTTCCTTACGCAACATCAATCTTTCATTCAGTGAAAAAAATTTTCTCTTCCTGTCACCCACCAATAAATCTAATAATCACCAGGAATATACCAATTCATCTTAAAAAGGTTAGAACTTCCAGTTGAGGGAGAGAATTTAAGAGCTGCCAATCATTCCTTAAACACAATTTTCCCAGGACCCTGCAACATCAATGTAAAAGGCACTAATTCAAACGAACAAGATGCAAGCCTTTAAGACTTTACTTTCTCATGACTTTTCTGACAAACCCTGGGAATAACAGCAACACATTCTAAATGGCAATACAACATTAAGCATTATCTTTGGTACACTGTTGCTACGACATGCACCTAGTCAACTTTGAACGGGGCACATTTGATACATTTTCTTTCAAACCATTAGTCTCAAAGACAGTAACTTAATTTGTACAAGATGAAAGACTTAGAACATTCAACAGTGTCTGCTTAGGATAACTTTGAACCATAGATTATAGCAGCTAGCACAGATTACCTGCACGTTCACCTCCACAGTTACCACAAAGATTTCTTTCCTGCTCACCTTCACATAATTCACTATTCCTAATTTTCCACTTGATTCCACTTCAATAAAACTTGGCATATGCTTATATGTGGTCTACTCTGCCATTAACCAACCTGTCCCAAGATCTTTCTGTAAAGAAAAACTTTCCTTTCAATTTATTTTTGCAAGTACCAAAAATTTATCCTCTTGTCATCTAAATGACTGGTGGAAACAACTCCTTAAAACCTATATATCAAATGTTTGATAATCTCCTGTCGCGGCTGGTGTCACATTATGTTTGACACACCTGTGATGTGTATGGATATGTTTTACCGTATTGAAGACATTATATAAATACAAACTGTTAATTCAATCAAAGTGATCATTTCTTGTGTCTCGGTACACTGAAAACCTTCTCTTCAGAAACTACCTGCAGTTGGAAGGTCAAAAATCTTTGTGTTTGACTGTTACTGGGGGCAGTCTATAATAATTACAAATTATACTTTTCCAAATGTCAGCTAACAGCATCCTTATCCTTTTTAAGTATTGGGCTACATTTTCCAAGGGGTTTCAGAAAAAGTTTTTCTTGTACATTCGAAGACATGATTGAATGAGTCTTAGCATAAATCTTGAAGATTACAGTACTTTATCTTCAAAAGAAAAATTTCTTCATGCACACAAAGTGGATCCTTGAAAGACAACAACATGCCAAAGTCCATTTTTAATTTGTCAAACAATATTCTAACTATGAGAAATTTCAATTTGCCTTTGTAGAAAGACTATACAAGTACAAATGTAAAGCCATATGCTACACAGGCTGCAACTGCATTTATTCCAAGCCAATTCCATCCTCCTCAAATTACAAAGTGACATCTTTTTCACCTCCTACTTCATTGTAATAAGTCTTTTAACCAAAAAGCAACAAAACATTTATTGCACTTTAATCATATTTTATTTAAACTGTAATTCCTTCAACTGACAACTTCCTTGATCAACACTCAGTTATGATTTAAGATGAGATCAGATTATGTTAAATCAGAATGAGCGCTAATTAATTTGAAGTAACAGTTACTGCGCAAAACTGCATGAGTCATACAAAGATGCACCATCACATCTTGCAGCTGGAATATACTGCTACACCACTGAAAACCACACATACCCCCTGGCTGCAGGGGACAGATTTAAATGCATATTCCAGCTACAAGCCACAAACGTAGACAAATTAAGTCACTCATTTAACATAGTTAAATATCTCCAGCTCAGTTCTGAAGAAGGGTCAATGGGCCCAAAGTGTTGATTTTGCTTTCTCTCCACAGATGCTGCTAGACCTGCCGAGTTTCTCCGGCAACTTCTGTTTTTGTTTCAGATTTCCAGGACTCGCAGTTTTGTTGCTGGCAAGATAGCATAGTTTATTTCCTATGGGAGGCTACACATGTACAAAATTGACATGGACCAGGTGGATCCAAAAAAGCCTTCCAGGCACAGCGCTTCTCAGACACAGAGATGCCTTTCCAGGCATAACTGCTTATCCAGGCACAGGCCACCCTCCGACATGGAACCCCTGGGCGCAGAGCCACCCCCTTCAGGCGCAGGAATGCCCCTGGGCGCAGAGCCATCCCCTTCAGGCGCAGGGATGCCCAGGATACAGGTCGCCACGGATGGGGGTGTGGTTAAAGAAGGGGGTGTGGGAGAAGGGTGACAGGACGCTGGCGCGCGAACGGCTCCCTGGCGGTCTGCGAGGGAGCGCGCTCCGTGACCGCGGGCGCGAGCCAGGGACGTTAGCAGCTGCAGAGATTGCGGGGTGGGGGGGGTTGAGTGGGGGGGGGTGGCGGCCGGCTTGTCTCCAGCCCCATCCCGATCGGCCGACCGGTCTGACGGGAGCTCGCACTTCAACCGATTACTTATCTCTCTCCCCTCCCCTCCGTCTGTCAGTATGGGGCGCCTTTCGACAGGCAGCACCAATGCCGTCGGGACCGCAATCCTATTCAATAGCTGTCTCCATCCGCCCCGACCCAACTCGACATCTCCCTCCCGGATCCCTCAGCCTCACCTCAGCCCCGGCGGCGACAGCCGTTAATGAACCCCTCTCCCTTCGCTTGCACCTCCCTCGGATCTTCCGTTTGGCACGAGCCAACCTCCCCCCTCCACATCCACGCCCGGCGCATGCGCCTGCAGCCGGGTATGGGGGCAGGAGCCGCGAGAGGAGGTGCACGAGCTCTGGGATGGGAGGAGACGCACGCGCTCTGAGGCTTCACTGCCACCTGCCGGCACGGCACCGTCGTGAAAACCAGCTCCCGCCTTACGGCAGCTGGCCGCCAGCGGCTTCGCGCCAACATGGAGCGGCGGCGTTCTTGGTCTTAGCCGTCGAGTGCTTGGGGTAGGGGTGTGAAAGGAGGTAGCAGCAGCGTTCAGGTAAAATCGGCAGGCGTCGTTTTAAGTCTCTCATTTTGTAGATTGGGGCTACGAGGGTTGTTAGGAAGACTAGAGTAAACGGGCGGCAGTTGGATTAGGGATTAGCGGTCAGTGGCATTCGCCGGGAACGGCGGATCATGTCTGTTATCAGCCCTGAGGCTGTCAATTACTGCCCGGAACCGGGGCTGTCAGTCACTGCAGTGGGCGGAACATGGGGCCTCTCAATCATTGTATGAGGTGCGGCAATGGGACTATCAATCACCGCCGGAAAACTATGGTGCTTTCAAGCGCTGCAGGGGTAGTGTCCTTGGGACTGTCGATCACTACAGGGGGGTGTGGCTTCAATGCTGTCATCACAGAGCAGGGCAGGGTCTGCGACTGTCGATCACTACAAGGGCTGTGGCTCAAGGCGTAGGGTCATGGCGTGGGGGCGGGCTCTGTGACTGTCAATCATTGCAATGTCCTTGGCCCTGTGTCTGTTAACCACCACTGGAGGCAGGGCCATAGTGTCAATCACTGCTAGGGGCGTGCCCTAGGCTGTCAATCGCAGTGTCTTTGGTCCTGTCAGTCCGGGCAGTGGATAAAGGTCTGTCCCCTGTCGGTCCCTATAAAGAGACGCGCTATGTGGCCGTCTCCCACTACAGACGGTGGGACTGTACGGCACTTGATCACTGCGGGGGTGGAGCTTTTGTCCTTGTCAATCATTGTAAGGCGTGGGGCTCTTGGCCCCGTCAATCACTGCAGGGGGTTGCTGTATTGGCCCTGTCAATCACTGCAGGGGGAAGAAATGTTGCTCCTATAGAATCATTCAATCCCTACAGTGTGGAAACAGGCCCAACAAGTCCACACCGACCCTCGGAGCATCCCACCCAGATCCATATCATACGGTAAAAAGTTTAGCCTTTGGTTGTTTTGCTCATCAACTTAAACCTGTCTCTAGTTTTCAACTTTTCTGCCAATGGAACACTTTTTCCCCTAGCTACTGTGTCCAGATTCTTCATTATTTTGAAAACCCAAAGGGTCTAGGCCCGAAACGTCAGCCTTCCTGCTCCTCTGATGCTGCTTGGCCTGCTGTGTTCATCCAGCTCTACACCTTGTTATATCAAATATTCACTCAGCTTTTGTTTCTCTTTAAGGAGAACAGCTTCAGCTTCCCCACTCTAACTATTTAACTGAAGTTCGTGTTCCCAGAAACCAACCTCTTGGGCAAACTCAGAAAAGACAGGTAGCATTTTCTTCACCTCTTTGGTTAGGTCAGGGTATTAAAAGGATATGGAAACAAGATGGATAGATGGAGTTGAGATACAAAGCAAGTTTGATGGAATTGACTGGCAGATTATTTAGCAAGTTATGTATCACCATTAGAGTCTGTACAACCTACCTGTCATTGAACTGTAAGTCAGTGTGAAGGGGAAGGACAAAGCTCATTTTGCGCTGTCAATCCCACCCTCGGAATAGTGTCTAATTAGCTGTTAGTCATGATAAAATGTGGAGCTGGAGGAGCACAGGCAGTATCTGAGGAGTAGGAAAGTCAACATTTCAAGGGTCCTAGCCCAAAACATTGACTTTTCTGCTCCTCAGATGCTGTCTGACCTGCTGTGCTTCTCCAGCTCAACATTTTATCAATTCTGAATTCCAGCATCTGCAGTCCTTATTATCTCCTAGCAGCCGTTAATCTCACTGGAAAGATCGGTATTGAGAAAGCAGGAATTGCTCTCCACTGAATGGTGTTGAGAGCAGATTGCACAGACTATCAGAAAGGAGTTTAATAGGATGTAAGCATTGCTGGTGAGAGATGCAATTTTTTTCTAATTCCCCTTGACTGAGCTGCTTTCTTCAAATGCCTCAGTCTATCTATTGTAGGTTTTTTTTATTCATTCACTTGCAAGATGTGGGCATTGCTGGCTAGCCAGCATTTATTGTCCAACTATGGTTGTCTTTGAGGTGGTGGTGATAGCAGGGCGGCAGTGGACATCCAGCTAATGGTCAATGTCATACATTGCCTGAAAACAGTGGTGTCATGCACCAATTAGAGGATGCTCAGGTGTGCAGTGGAACCCCTACTCGGATGGAATTTCACATGGACCCCAAGGTCCTGAACCTTCCTTAGAAACCCACACCCCACAACCTTTTGGGTATGTGTAATGTGACTTTTCAACTCGCAAAAAGTGTTTTTTTTTGTACAAGCTGCTGCTGCTGCTGCTCTGCATGCGCCTTGACTCCTTCATCTGCCGTCTGGCTATGCCTTGGCATGCTTATTTGTTGCCAGGCAGTGGAGATCCCCAGTGGAAGGCTGCCTGTGCGGGAGACCTCCCATTTTCTGTCGGAGACCAAGAATGGAGGGTGTTGCACGCAGAAGTCCCATATAACCACAGATTGCAGTGGTTCATGGACTCCCAGCCCAACTGTTTGTTATGCGGCACTGTGGAGTCCATGGACCATGTATATATTGGTTGTGGACAATTGCACCCCCTTTGAAAAGTCTTTTGTTCTGCTTTTGGTTCCACTTCAGCCCATGCTCCTGATCTTTGGGCATGCAGTGCAGAGGCCTATGTGCAAATCCATGAACCTCCTTGTGGGTCTGCTCATGGGTCTGGCCAAGCTGACAATTATGTGTCTAAGCAGTGGGGTGGGTCATCTCTGCTGACTGTCTGCCCCTCTATAGCAGTTATGTTCATGCCTAGGCATCAATGGAGAAGGAGCACACAGTGTACATCAATGCTCTTGATACCTTCAGAGGTGGGCACCGCAGGGGATCCAGTGCTTTATTTCTCCCTCCAACTCCATTTTGATTTAGTCCTTTCCCATACTTCTTACCCCTCCTTCACTTTGATAGTTTGCTTTGCCTAAAATGGGCTTCGCTTGTAAACTTCTAACTGGCTACATGGGTGATTTACTGGTAGCAGTTAATAGTTAAAAACAAAAAACAAAGGGTGGTGGTGAGCTGGCTTCTTGAACAGCTGCAGTTCATTTGATGTGGGTGCACGGACAACACAGTTAGGGAGGAAATTCTAGAATTTTAACCTGCAACTCTGAAGGAACAGCAGTATATTTTCAAGTCAGTTTGGTGAGTGGCTTGGTGGGGAACTTGCAAGTGGTGGTGTACCCATGTATCTGCTGTCCTTATCCTTCCAGATGGCAGCAGTCATGGGTTTGGAAAGTGCTGTCTAAGGAACCTTGATGAGTTACTGCAGAGCATTTTGAAGATGGTACACACTGCTGCTTTGGAGCATTGTGAGTGGAGGGATTAAATGTTTGTGGATACGGTGCCAATCAAGCAGGCTGCTTTGTTCTGGATAGTATCAAGCTCCTTGAATGTTGTTGGAGCTGCACTCATCCAGACAAGTGGGGTGTCTTCCATCACACTCCTGACTTGTGCCTTGTAGGTGGTGGGCAGGATTTTGGGAGTCTGATGTTAGTCATATCGTGCTGATCAGAAAGGAGTTCCCAGCAACAGTGAAGGAACATAGTGCCTTATAACATGAAATGACCCAAGATGCATTGTAAAACAAGAGTATGACTCTGAACCACACAAAGCAGACCAGGAGCCAATGAAGGTTAGCAAGGACAGTCTGATGAGGAAACAGGCAACAGTCGTTTGGTTCACGTCATGATTATGAAGAATAGAATGTGGGGAACCTGCCAGGAGTGTTTTGGAATGGTCAAAACTGGAGACATTAAAAGCATGAATGGACATTTCAGCAGTGAATGAACTGATACAAGAGTGAAGTCAGCGATATCATGGAGCCGTAGAAGGCATTCTTAGAGATGGCATGAATATGAGGTCTCAACCGAGGCTGAGAATAGATTGGCTTAATTTTAGACTATTGTTAGGGTGGAAGACCTGCAATTTCTTTCCAGTTCAGAATGCATGTGACGTGGAGGAAACTTGCAGGGGATGGTGTTCCCGTGTACCTGCTGCCCTTGTCTTTTCAGGTTGCAGAGTTCATGGGTTTAGAAGCTGCTATGGAAGGAACCTTGGTGAATTGTTGTGTACTGTTTTTTTTGTACCCATTAAGATTTAAGATTTGAATTTAGATAGCACCTTTCACAATTATACAATGTTCCAAAACACTTCACCCTCAAATAAGTATTTCTACAGTGTATTTTGTGTTGTAATGTAGAAAACATAACCAATTTGGCATATGAGCAGCATAGTGGCTCAGTGGTTAGCACTGCTGCCTCACAGCACCAGAGACCCGGGTGCAGTTCCACCCTCAGACCACTGTCTGTGTGGAGTTTGCACATTCTCCCATGTTTGCATGGGGTTCCTCCGGACGCTCTAATTTCCTCCCACAGTCCAAAGGTGTGCCCGTTAGGTGGATTGGCCATGCTTTGTTGCCCATAGTGTCCAGGGATGTGCAGCTGAGATGAATTAGCTATAAGAAATGCAGGGTTTCAGGGACAGAGGTGGGGTAGTTCTGGGTCAGATGCTCTCAAAGGGTCAGTGTGGACTTGATGAGCCGAATTGCCTACTTCCATACTGTCGGGATTCTATGAATTTACATAGAGCAAGGGCTCATAAACTGAAATGATATATCTAATCAGAAAATCTGTTTTGGTAATATCATTTAAGGGATGAATATTGAGCAGGTCACTGGAGGACTTCCCAATCTACTTCAAGATAGTGCTATGCGATATTTTACATTCATCTGTGAAGCCAGACATGGCTCTGTGTTCACGACTGATCTGTAAGATAGTACCTCATTACAATGCTCAAGTCTCAGTGTCGATTGCCAGCCTATCAAAGACCTTCCTTTTTATTCTTCTCCCCTCTCTCCTACCTTCATGTGTTCAAAACTTACTATATTTCTAACTTGTCCCAGTTCTGACAAAAAATCATATACCTAAAAATTAACTTTTTTTTTTCCACAGATGCTGCAAACCTGCTGAGTATTTCCAACCTTTTCTACTTTTATTTCAAACTTACAGCATCTCTCGAATTTTGTTTTTGTACCTAAAGTTTCTTGTTTATTTTCAGGAGCAGCATGGACCCAGTAATACTGAGCTACCATGACAGCTTAATCAGACGCTCAGATCTCTCACTCCTCAACCCACCCAACTGGCTCAATGATCACATCATCGCATTTGCCTTTGAATACTTTGCTGCTGAACAGTATAAGGAGCTGTCAGGCAGAGTCTGCTTCATTAGTCCTGAAGTTACTCAGTTTATTAAATGCATGGCCAGCCAGGAGGAGCTGGCAATCTTCCTGGAGCCACTAGAACTGGCACAGAAAAGCTTGGTCTTCCTCGCAGTCAATGACAATTCTGTGCAGGCGGCTGGTGGGTCTCACTGGAGCTTGCTGTTTTACAACAGAGATAGGAACTGCTTCAGCCACTATGATTCCTGCAGCAATATGAATGAAAGTCATGCTCGTCAGATAGCGAGGAAGCTGCAACACTTCTTGGGAACCAAATCTGAAGTGCCTTTCGTTGAGGATTCAGCACCAGTTCAAAAGAACAGCTATGATTGCGGGATGTATGTGATTTGCACTGCAGAGGCTCTTTGCGAGCAATACCTCAGGAAGGACCACAGGCCACCAGTGGTGGTTGTCACCCCAGCCTATATCACCCAGAAGAGAGCTAGCTGGAAAAAACTGATTGAGCAGCTGTCAAAGAAATGATCACTTCTTTGTTTCTTTCTTGAGTGAATCTGTATGTTGATTTCTGGATGGGTTTAGCCGACTGGTTTGAGATAGACATTTAAATTTTGTTTAAAGAGGCAATCATCTTTCTCCTGATTGGGCTACTTTTCCAGGCTGGAGGATAAAAGTTGGGTAGGTTTTGCATGTGTGAGACATCATTTGTAGGGATACTAGGAAATATTGTTTCCCTCATTTTCTTTGTGGCTTCTTCATTGAGTCCGCTTGGAGAAGTGATCATGAAAAAGACTTTCGATGATGTATTCAAACGTTCTAGAGCATGCTGGAAATATGATGCCTTACACAAAACAATTCTGTCCATGTTTTCTGTTTGGTGCATTGGGGGAGGGGTGGAGTGGATTTTACAGCATTATATTTGCCATAGTGCATTTTAAATAAGTAGCCTATTGTTTGACAATACGCTATGGTGCTCTGCATCTCTTAAACTCACCTGTGACCGAGTTATATTCAAGTGAAATTAATCTGCCGCCTTCTGTTTTTAACGCTTCCTCAAGTTTTGCTTGAATCTGAAAACTTTGTGACTGAGCACAACAATAGAAATTGAGTTACCACAATTGGGTATCCTTTGGAGTTTAAAAGAATGAGAGCTGTTATTGAAACATTTAGATTCTGAGGAGATTTGACAGGGTTGGTGCTGAAAGAATTTTTTAACTCGTGGGAAAGACTAGAATTAGGGAACATTGTTTAAAAATAAAGGGTCTCCTGTTAAAGAAAAAGGTGGATTTTTTTTTTTCTCTCAAAACATCTTGAATCTATTGAACACTTCCACAGAGAGCAGTAGGCGGAGATGAATAGAAACTGAAAGAATTACAGATGTTGTAAATCCGAGACAAAAACAGAAACTTCTGGATAAGCTCAGCGGGTCTGGCAGCATCTTCGAAGAGAAATCAGAGTTAATGTTTCAGGTCGAGTAACCCTTCCTCAGAACTGAGATCGTGACCAATAAGGCATTTAAAGGGTATCGGGAGGGATAAACAGGAAAGAGGAGTTGGAGCCAGTCAGATTAATCATAATCTTATCAAATGGCAAAGCAGGCTCAGGGGCCCAATTATCTACTCCATCACCAAATTCATATGTCCAAACTTTCTCCACAAGTTTAGCCGATCATCCCAGGAATCAGTCAAGTGAACTTTCACTGCACTGCTTCAAATGCAGTTACATCCTTTATGAAATAAGGAGACTAAACTGAATGCAGTACTGCAAATGTGATTTTACCAAAGCCTGTACTACTGCAGCAAAACATCCTTACTTTTATGTTCCAGTCATGTTGCAATAAACACTAATATACCATTTTCTCTCCTAATCATCCTGCAAACTAACTTAATGTGATTCATGTACCAGAACACCAGATCCTTTTGTATCACTTGAGTTCAGCAATTTTTCTTCATTTAAATAGGACGCTGCTTTTCTGTTCTACCATGCATTTTCCCACATTATCCTCCATTTGCCAAATTTTTGCCCTCTCACTCAACTTGTCTACATCCCTTTGTGGACTTCTGTCGTCCTATCAACTTACTTTCCCTATCTGTGTGGCATCAGCAATTTTAGCTATTTGTCATAATATAAAATATTAATTAATAAACATTGTCTTACTACTTAATCATCTGCTTCAGCTCATTCCTTTCCAGTTCCTAAAACCTGTGCAACTTTAATCTCCCCCAGTTTTCTATGCCTTTTTCAGTCCACAGGCTTTAAGAAACCCTAAACCTGGTGTCAACTGGTTGGTTACTTCATTACTAAGTTCGCTCACTATTTTTCTATGTATTGGTAGAGTTCTGCCCCCGGGCCTTGCCCATTTCCTTTCCTCTCACATAGAGTTTCTAAGTAACAGTAATTCTCTAGATTTTTTTGCTCGTTTTGAGACTTGTTTCAATATTATAACTCATTAAGCAGTATTTGTAACATTTCATGCATTTTCTGACAATTTTCCAACTTCCTCCTTGAATCTCTTAAATTGCATTATCAGTTGACACAAGATGGCCCTAATGCCAACTCCTGGCTGTTGCAGCAGAATTAAGTTTGGGTTCCCGGCAAGGTCTGTGTCCAGTGCATGTTATGGCAGAAACAGAGTTTTGGCCCAGTAGGAGACCAGGCAAGATCAGCAACAGCTGCATCGGGGAAGGGGGCCCAAAACAGACTCATGGCGACAGTGGAGTCGAGTTTGGGCTGGTGCATTGGCAAGGTCCAGCAAGGACTGAGTGGCAAGGGCATCAGTGGAGGCGAGATAGCGCCAAAGCGAGGTGACTTTACTTCTAGTGGCAGCAGCATGGCAAAGGGGGCTCATGCCTGTCTACCAGACCCATGGCGGAGCACTTAACAAGAATGACTGTAAAGTTGAACACTTTTTCTTTATTTTTCTGCCTTTATGTTCTATGTTTTGGGGGTTTTTTTGTGTTTTAAGATGGCACTGGAAAGTGGCGACACTTTCCAATGCTTTATACCATATTTTGTAACAAAATACATATGACAATAAATAAATCATATCAAATCAAATTCCTGTGATTTTTCTTTTCCAGCTTTCTTTCTCTCTTCTGAAGATTAACTATTCTTGGTTATGATACCAAAGGTAGCAGTATTTTGCCTGTAGGACCACTGTTTTAAGCTGAAAGCGGACTGTAAGAGTTAACCTTGAGGATGTTATGACTGAACGTGTTCCAGTCTTCCTGTGAATGGAAATAGGAATGGGAGTCCTGATTGATTATGATCTTCGCTTTCTTGTAATCACTAACATTAATTATAGTGCCCTCCCTTAGTTCAGGTAGCTCAGTACTGAGTGGAATTATATGGATGTTGTATCTTTATCGTTATATTACTGAATCAGTAATGATGTGATATGAGTTCAGTTCCCACCAAAGCATCTACTGAATTTTCCTTCAATTAGCAAATAAAGCTGCAATAAGAGGCTAGTATTAGTAATGGTGATCAAGACTGTTGTAAAAACTTAGTTAGCTTACTAATAGCATCTACAAGGAGATCAGATATCCTTATCTAGCCCAGTCTACATGTGACTCCAGACCCATAGAAACATGGTTGACTCATAAGTTCCCCCTTGAAATGACCTCACAAGTAACTTAGCTGTACCCAATAAATTTGTTCACACCTTTTAAGGGCAGTAGTGCCAGTCTTGCCAAAAATCACCATTTCCTGTGAATGAATTTTGAAAAATGACTGGAAGCTTGTTGCTCACGCAGCTCAGCTTCTTAACAAGCAATGGAGCTATCAGCTGCACTGGTCTGTACCAGAAGCAGAGCTCCCCACCAGAGAGGAAGCTGTTTCAAGGTCACAGCAGTATTTATAGCTTGCTGAAATTTGGTAGATGTCTGTTGTATTAATTTGCAAGCTTGGAAATTTCAGATTGATTGCGGATGTTTGTTTGCAGCTGAGTCTAATCAATGGAATCAGTAATTCTCAGGTGTGCCGTTAAATTCAACATGAGAACGTTTGCTTTTCTCCCATTCAAAGTACAATGACATCCCCTCCTAAGCAAATCACAACATGTATGTGACTTGAGTGCAAACACAAATTATATTTCCACACAGACAGAGGCCATCCTCAATTACAACTAGTGATGATTTTTCATTTTTTGTTCAAGGAATACAGGTTAGAGGTACTGTGCTATAAATGACTAACCACAATAATTGGAGAGAGTAAATAGGAGCAGTCTCTCTCCAATAGTCAAGGGATCAGGAACAAATGGACTTTGATCCTTAAATCTTTGGACATTTAGAACAAAGACCATGGCACAAGTCAGGAATACTCTCCATTTGCCCAGATGAGTGCAGTTCCAACAACAGAAAATTTGACATCATCCAGGATAAAGCAGCTTCTTTATTCCCTTCGGCACTGATACACAGTGGCAACAATTGTGCTGTCTACAAGATGCAGTGCAGCAATTCACTAAAGCTTCTCCAAAAACCCACAACCTGTATCATTTAAGAGCAAAGGAAGAAGACGAATCTGAATACCACCACCTGCAAATTGACCTCTAAGCCACTTACCATCTTGACTTGAACTAATCACTGTTCTTTCATTGTAACCGGGACAAACTGCTGGACAGTCTCTAACAACACCGTGGGTGTCCCTACACCGCAAGCAGCAGGTCAAGGAGGCAACTCACACCACCTTCTCCAGGACTATCGAGGATGTGCAATAAATGCTGAGTTTGGCAGCGATGCCTATATCCCATTCAAATATAAAAAAAGAGTAACACAAGGAGTGTTACAAAGCTGAGAAATTCAATTCCTGTCAGTGGTTGTACATATAAACATGCAAATTAAAGATGCTGTAGGCAACCCAGACCTTCAGTCATGTTGTTTCCTTCAATGAGACCATGTCTTTCTGATTATTGCACATTCCAACCTACTCCCAATAATCCGTTACCACATCCCCTGCCTCTGTCAAGAATCTATCTACTTCTGTTTCAAAAATATTCACAGACTGCTTCCACTGTCTTTCAAGGAATTGAGTTCCACAATTCACCACTGTCTGTGAGAGAAAATGTCCCTGCATCTCTGTCTTTAATAGGTAACCCCTAGTTTTAATTGTTCCCACAAAAGGAAATATCCTTTCCATATTGACCCTGTCAAGACCCTTCAAGATTTTATGTTTCAATCAAAAAGCTTCGTTCTACTCTATACACCAGTGGCTGTGGCAGAAACATTGATTAGATTTGCTGGATGGATGAAGGAATATGGGAACAGGTAGTGTCCCAAAGCCTGACCTGGGGTAGAGGTATTAACTATTCTTTGCTCATGTGGAGAGTCAAAGCTGACAGCTGACTACTTGACTCGAAGGCCTGTTTTTACGTTGTACTTTATATTCATGAGTTTGGTTAAAATTAGCTGAGTGATGGCAGACAATTTGTTTGTATGGGACGTCACAACCAAGTCTGGAATGATTCCCAGTAGTAGATGGCGACCAAAATTAGAAACTGCACTGCACCCAATTGTGTGCTGTATTTACTCAATAGAACCATGGAGAGGAGCTGTCCTCCGTATGATTCACTGCTGATTGATTTACAAAGACAACTACAACTTCGTTTTTAAAAAAACTAACATAGCAAAAATGACCAAAGATGCTTTATAAGGCAAAATATGACACAGAACCACATGAAGCATGTGAAAAAAGGCTTATAGATATTGCTTTGAAGGATGACACAGGTTTATAGGAAGAATTCCAGAATTCAGAGGTCAAGAGGCTGAAAGCACGACCACCTATAGTGCAGCAATTAAAATCAGGGATGTGCAAATGGCCAGAGTTAAAGGAATTAAATATGAACATTCTCACTGCACTTTGACCTTAAAACAAATGGCAACATAATCGTTGATCACTGATCATATTTAGTTGCTTTTTCAATCGGAGAAAATATTCTGAAAATGTGATCTTTTAACAATAAGGATTTTCTTCTTACCAAGCTCTAACTGTACTATCTAGTGCTTCCTCATTGTTAAACACACATCACACCATCTCCTTCTTTGATTGAACCTTTCCCCGGTCCTTGAGAATATTCTTCCCTCGTCTCTCTCTCTCTCACCTCAATTAAATTGACAGCTTAGTGTCAGTTAATCATTTCTTTGTATTTGTCCTTTTCCCTCCCAATTTTTTTTAAAAAATGAATAAAAGGAACAGAAGCAATAATGATTAAATAAAATGTTTAACTGAATTGATACTGTAGAAATAGTTCAGTGAGTTGTCCAGTGTGTTGCTAACCTCTCTGCTCTATGCTGAATAAGAAACTTTACACTGCAACAGGAGGAGGAATTTTGTGCCAACATGATAATTCCCAATATAGTACCGCATAAATTTTTATTGTAAAGGAAGACTGTAATTTATATATCACTTCACACTGACTAGCTGTCCCAAAGCACTTTACAGATGAATATGTAGTGTCATAGTAAGTAAACACAGCACTCTATTTGCACACATGAATCTCCCAAACATCTCCGTGATAACAACCAGATAATCTGTTTGTCATATTGACTGAGGGACAAATATTGGTCAGAAAATACTGACACCAGAGATAACTTACCCATTCTTTTTTGAAATAATGATGTGGAATCTTTTGCAGACCTTAGCATTAATCTGGATTTTTACATTCTTGTCCTGGAATAAGACTTGAGAACATTGTGACTCAGAGGTGAGAGTGCTACCATTTTAACACAGTCAAGAACCTGTAGCTGCTCTCCCTGCTGAAGAAACGTCACCAGCTGAGCAGGTCTAAATATCTCACAAGAATAAATGGAGAACTGACATCATTGGTGAGGAGAAAACTTCCTAACATGTTTTTGGTGCATTTAACTTGCATCATGGAAATCCTGATCTTGGCAGCAAGGTGGTGTCCAAGCTACACATGGTCTGCGAACCTTGGCAATTCTGTCACACTTCTACTTTTTTTAAGTTTCATACTTCTTGGTTGTCTTTACTGGGCCTGCCCTGTCAGTGAATAAATCCTAAATTGGAACTTCAAGATCTATCAGTTTCAGATCCCGGAACATGGATATTTTTCGTTCACAAGATATGGCTGTCTCGGCAAGACCAGCAGTTATTGCCGGAGTGGTGAGCTGCATACCATTTGCATTGTAGTTTCTTGGAGCAGTTTTGATACAACTAAGTGGCTTGTTGAGCCATAACAGAGGTCAGTTGATGGCCAGCCACCTTGCAGTGGGTTTGGAGTCACATGTGACAGCAGACTGTGTATGGACAGCATGTTTTCTTCGCTAAAGGAAATTAGTAGATCAGATAGGATTTTAACAACAATCCAGTAGTTTCATTGTCACTATTACTGCAGCTAGCTCTTTATTCCAGATTTATTTAATTAATTGAATTCAGATTCCCCAGCTGATACAGTAGGACTTGGACTACATCCACATATTATTAGCCCATGATCCTGGGTTATTAATCCAGTCATAAAAAATAGTGCTACCACACCAGTGGAATTTAGTATCCATATGTGGTCCACATAGAATAAAAATGTATTGTCACGTACACTTGTACATGAAAAATAAAGTGAAAAATTTTATAAGTTGCTCCATGCACCTATCATCCAATTGTATGTCGGTATTAACCATTGAATAAATTGACCACTGGTATCAGCAGTCATCTGATCAGTGCATATGAGTGACTAGTCCAATGAGGCAGCATGGTGCAATCGATTGTGTGTCATCAGTCACCATTTGCACCATCAAGGTCACTTCTAGGGTTTCTGATTTGGTAAAAACATTCCATAAATTAAACGAAATCTCCCTGAAACAAATTCACAATGATCCCAAGCTCAAAATTAGTTGTCTGCACAAAAGCATGGCTGAGGGGAACAGACAGCCCCTCTGAAGCTGGCTGAGTGCACTCATCTGTCACGTCAAAGAAATGAAGAAGGGTCCCGACCCGAAACGTCATCTTTCCTGCTCCTCTGATGCTGCCTGGCCTGCTGTGTTCCTCCAGCTCCATACTGTGTTATCCCTTCAAAGTGGAGTGAACCTAAACAAATGAGACAATTTGTGCCAGCAAAAAAGCAGTGTTGAAGTCACAGAGGCAGAATGAGCATCAGTAAAGGGAAAGGAGCTGGGAGCAGAACAAGAAGCAGCAGATAAGCATTAGGTTTCCTCTCACTTTCTATTTCTCAATATTTTCCTCTCTTTTTGTTCTCTGGAAACACGTCCACAGGAGGTTCTGAGTCTGGCACAAGACAGACTTTGTCACTAGACCAATTTACTATCTTACACAACATGAAGAGTGTTTGGAAATGGATAAAACTGGTTAGCAAATAATATCCAGCAACCACAACAAAGGGTCTCACTGTTAAAATTCTCCAAGTCCTGTTTCAAAATTTTAGACAGTAAAGGTATATTCCTCACCTTGAGGAATAAAAGAAAAAAAATGCATTTAGATAGTGCCTTTTATAATCTTATGATACCCCACACTCCATAACAGCTAACAAATTACTTTTTTGTAAAGTGTAGTTCCTGTTGTAATCGAAGAAGAAGCAGCCAAGTGACACACAGAAAACTCTTGCAAACGGCAATGACAAAATTATCCACCTGAGTGATTTTGTTTGAGGGATAAATATTGGCTATGACATTGGGGAGAATCATATTTGAAATAATTCCATCAGCTGCTTTATATTCCCCTGAGACACAGACAGGATCTCAATTTGGCAAATCATTGTCAAATTTGTCCTTCCAACCGTGCACTCTTTCCCCGCGCCCCCCCCACCGCCAATTATATTTTCTTTGGAGCTGTATAGACCTTTGCTAGCCACGTATAAATTAAATTGGGATTAAGATACAGATCAGCCAGATCATTGTGAATGGTGGAACAGGCTTGAGGGGCTGAACAGCCTCCTATTCCAACAGGCGGGGGATTGGGGGTGGTGACACGAAATAGATCATCAATAGACTGTATAGCCAGTCCTGCCTGTTCGAACATTCAATGGGATTATGGTTAACCTTGGCCTTCAACCTTACCTCCCTGTCCACTTCCCAGATCCCTTGCTTTCCCGATGGACCAAAAGTCTGTCTTGTTCCCAGCCTTAAATGTATTCAACAACGGACCATCGACAAACCTCTGGAGTAGAGAATTCTAAAGATTCATTACCCTTTGAGTGAAGTAATCTCTCCTCATCTCAATCCTAAACAATCAGTCCCTTTTCTGAAGGGACAGTCTCCTGTGTTCTATATTCCATGGCCAGGGGGAACAATCTCCCAGCGTTTACCCCGTTCAGAATCTTACATGTCTCACTGAGATTGCCTCTCGTTCTTAAATTTAAGTCTCTGGACAACGGTAAGGAATACGAAGGATGTAGAGTCACTGGAGAAAGTGAAAGTGTGACCAGTGCAGTACAAAGGGAGAGCAACAGAGGGAGTGTAAGATGAGTGCTTAGACTGAAGCTACACACCCAGAAGTGACTGAGAGAGAGGGAGGAGAGGAAGGAAACGCTGAAAGAGACTGAGATACACGTACAGCAAAGTTCACTGCCCACCCTGCTGGAAATCGAAGGCTTGGCGCTGTCCTTTCGTCGGGGTTAGGGACAGAGAAAGTTGAGAATGTCTACATCAGACGAAGTGGATGGGCTGGGGGCAGTCAGACCCCACTATGGCTGTAAGTAAACCCCCAGTCAAACTGCAAAATAAGCTACACCTGGAGGAGGCAACTCAGAGCATTAGAATGAAGTTTGGGAAGTGTGGGTGGGGGTGGAGATCAGTCGAGTATCAGCGTGTTCAGAAAGATCTGGCGAGTGTGTAAATGGTAACAAGTTGGAGAAAGTTGCAAGGCAGGTGTGTATTGGCGGAGAGGCTTTCCAAACCAAATCTTATTCTATGAGTTTCAGCTCAGCTTTAGAAGCTGTGGGGTGGGGGCTGCTGAATTTATAGGCACTAAGGGAGGAAGATTACTCTTGTTTTTAATAGTTCCTGTCCGGAATTGATAGTTGACATAATAAGTCATTTTCCCCCCTTGGTTTCCAGTCCCGCGTTGGGGGATCTTGCTGTGCATTGTCGACCCACCAAAGGGCGTGGCTATCAGAATGGCTGAGCTGTTTTTGTTCGAGTTGTTTTAACGCGATGTACAGGTGTTTAACTAGCCGGCTTGGGTTCAGTCAGGAATCAGTGTGAGCTGCAAAAGATTGGTTGCAGATGGTCAGTGAACCCAGTCTGAAAGGATTGCATCAGTCCCAGATTCTGGCTGAAACTCCTCACCCACCCTGTCTTCATGGGACTTGATCACGATCTGACTTTGCTGATGTAGCGATCAGGGCAGTGTTTCCAGGCAATGAGGATCTCTACCCTGTCAGCCCCCACGCCCAGCACTGTCTGCAACTTCTCCCGCAGCTGCCGCACTTCTACATCTCTCCCAATTTCAATTCCGATCCTCAGGGACTGGGAGCTGGGTGAGGCGGTCTGATGGCGGGAAACCAACTTCCGCATCACAGTCGGTTTATCCCCAGAGACAGAGGGAGCTGGATACCAGAATTAACAAGAAAAGTGGAGACCCCGGCACTGATGAGAGAGAGAGAGGAGAACCCAGATTTAATAGACTTTGTAATTAATGTGAGGAAGGAGACACTCGAAACAGGGACGGCACAGAGTTAGATACAGTGTATAAGCATGCTCTAACTAACCGTTCTCTATTCTTTTAATTTAAACTGAAAGCATAGCTTTCTCGACAATATCCCCATCAAGCATTCATACTACAGGCACGGCAAGGGGTTAGAACGACGGTAAACCTTCCGCTACATTGTCCCCCAACAAACACTCCAAAACAAGGAAAGCATGGGGTGAGATACAGAGTAAAGCTCTCTCTACACTGTCCCCCATCAAACATTCCCAGGACAGGGATAGCACGGGGTTAGTTACAGAATAAAGCTGCCCCTACGCTGTCCCCCATCAAACACTCCCAGGACAGGGATAGCATGGGGTTAGATACAGAGTAAATCTCCCTCTACACTGTCCCACATCTACCATTCCCAGGACAGGGACAGCACGAGTTTAGATACAGAATAAAGCTGCCTCTATACTGTCCCTCATCAAGATCTCCCAGGACAGGATTAGATACATATAAAACTAATGCAATCGCTCTGCTTCCTCAGAATATCCCTCTAACCAACCCAAGCTTGAACTTTTTACCATTTTCTGCATGAGTCTTCCTTAAAATTCTTTCAGAACAGCAATGATTTTACTCAAAGTCATTTCATCTAGGAAGGTTGCAGCTGTTGGACGTGCCAGATTTCAACAGATTCGCCAGTTCAAAGGCCAATTCCCCCACCTTAAAGTTAAAATATCTGATAATAGGAGACAGTTTTTGCACAAATCATATTCAGAGCCTCCACTGATATCCAATGGGATTCAATCCTTGCTTCGCATGTTTCCTGCTGGTCTATCCTTGTACAGATAAATAGTCCTCTATTCGTGAACTTGTTAGTGGGCTATATGACAGCAAGTAAAGTGTAAACGTGTAAGAGATCAGGAAACGGTTGCCATGGTAGAACTGAAAGAGGATTTCCTCTTGGGTTACCAGGTCGGAGGTGATTTGAATCTCAAAGCCTCTTCAGTTCAAGTCAGAAATGTGATGGAATACTCCCCATTTGCCTGGATCAGTGCAACTCCAATAACATTGACACCGCCCAGGACAAAGCAGCCTGCTTAATTGACACCACATCCACAATTCTCGCCTCTCTTCACCACCAACATTCAGTACCGATAGTGTGTACCATTGACAAGACGTATTGCAGAAACAACAAGGGTCCTTAGACAGCACCTTCCAAACCCACTACAATGTAGAAGGATGAGGGCAGCAGATTCATGGGAACACTAACCCTTGCATGTGCCTGTCCAAGCCACTCACTATCCTGACTTGGAAATATATCGTCGTTCCTTCAGTGTCACTGAGTTGAATTCCTGGAACTCCACTGTAAAGACATTGTGAGTTTGGGAAATAGACTGCACCAGTTCAAGAAGACAGCTCACCATCACCTTGTCAAGGGTAACTAGGAATGGACAATAAATATGAAAGAATAAAAAAAATCTTCTGGTTAGCTCAACTGAGATCAGCTACCTCAAAACAGATCAGGTTGAATTTGGCACCTTCTGCAGTGATTGTAACAAGGTCAGCCAGCTGGACCTCAGAATATGAGTTCCCTGATTGGGGGGTTAACCTGGTCCAATCAGGAAGCCCAGGCTGATAGGTATAAACAGGAGGGTCAGGCACCTTGTTCACTCTGAGAGTTGGCTCAGTGTCAAGGACTCTCCATGTGTAAATAACAGGGTGACTTGGTGATGGGATACTGGCCTCTGTGGAGTTATTTCACCTTCTTCTGTGAGTCATTTACTCATCAGGTAGTTTATTGGCCACTGATAGGAGGGTGTCACTTTGGCAATAGGTTTATGAATTTGAGCAGTGCCAGACCACATGAGAGACACGTCATCACTTCAACATCATTGTAGTGTAATGTTCTGTCTGTACTTAACATCCACTAAAGGTTCTCAACTGCAGAAAGGGCCCTCTTCAATTGCTTTTGTATGACCTTTCACCATTTCAACTATAAACCCTCTTTTGGCTCTGTAGTCTTTAGAAACAGTGTTAAGACTATTCATTCAGGTGGATTCCAGCCAGCAGACACACCTGGATTTCACATTGTCCCTTTGTGGATGGATGGCCAATCTCCGTGGTATTTGAAGATTCTTGGGTTTCCATAGTTCACAGATCAGAGGCAGAGGGTTTGTGTTGTGCACTGAAACTAATCCACACGGTAAACACTGAATGCTTCAAGATTTACATTTTATCTGCAATCCTGGTGCTGTTCAATGAGCTAACAGAGCTCACACAGCACATAGTCGCTATGAGTTACTACACGAAAAGAAACCCTTATATTGGGAATAGGATTAAAGATTGATGGATTAAGTAGAGATTGGATTTATCCATCGGTCTGGGGGAGACACAGTGATCACAGCTGCTGGAGGTATTCGAAGATGTGAAGGAGAGAACAGCAGGCCTAATTGAAGTGGCAGAGGTGTGGTAGCTAATGGATATCTAAACTTTGTGTTCAATGGAGAAGAATAAATTGAATTTATACAGTATGACCTGAGCAGTTCACCCACAGTGAATCACTTCAAAAAGTGGCTGAACTTGTGGATACAGATATGTGCACTATAAAACATTACAAATGGAAACAAGATGAATAACCAGTTAGTGTTCTTGGCTAGTGTTGGCTGAGGGAATAATGTTGTTCAGGGAGCTCCATGCTGTTCCGATGGTGTCATAGGTCACTGTGGCCTCAGTTTAATATTTCAGTAAGATGGTACTGCATAATACTTGGCTTGTTATCTGTAAGTGTGGAAAACTAATTTTGCACTTCCTGTGATGTCAGAACTCTGTCCTCTTGAAACAAAAATAATCTTGTAAGCAGAAAGCAAACAACCAGGGTTACCCAAGTAGGCAACAAAAGCACACTGTTTTTGTGATCTTCTCTGTCCCTTTCTGATTTCTCAACCTTTGATTGCACATGGAATTGATCTCAGTCGTCATCTATAAATAAAAAGAAGCATATTTCCGTCTAACACAGAGTTCAGTTTGGGTCAAAAGAAAGCTAAGCTCAGGCGATTTCCTTTGAGGAAAACAGAGTAGGATCATAATTGAGGGAGTGCAACACACCCCCTTGTGCAAATTAGCCATAAAAAACATGTACTTGTCACATCGACTCTTTCCCTTCCTGCCTCTGGACTATCAGAAATAACCTGCTATATCCGGGACAAATTGTGCATAATTCTATGCACAGTTTGCTAACTCAGTAGCAGTACTTTAAAGGATAAATCCTGGAGAAAAGGAGATGCCTGATTTTGAGTAACAATGAATTGTTGATCTTAGTCATGGATCCTTCCCGCTTGGTCGATGTCTTGTCAGAAAAACAGCACCTTGACATTGCAGCACTCCATCAATACTGCAGGGGAAGAGTCTGCCTAGCTCTTACACTAAAGTTTCAGGACTGGTACTTGAACCCACAACCTTCTGCCTCAGATAACAGCACTATCAACTGAGCCACAACTGACATCCAAACAGAAAGTACCGGAAAACTTTCAACAGGTCATGCAGTTATATTGCCTGCTGCTAGACCTTCTTAGTGTAAAATTTCATGTTGGTGAAGGAGGAGAGCAGAAGTCAGTTTTCACTTAGTTTTGGATCTATTCACAAAACGAGGTTTTCAAAATAAATAGCTCCAAACACCCACTATACCCCAATGTCAATAAATGTACAGTAATCACTGTACTGGGTGCCAATAAGCACCCCAACCTGTAGACACTTACACTGTTAATTGTATCAATTAAGATTATTTCCAGAACTTTTTCATTTTTTAAAAATTTCCTTTTTCCAGTAACTATGCTATTTTGCTTGTTAGTCAAGAAGCACTTTACACCGCGCTTACCTGTTTAATAAGCTTGCTGCATTAATTAAAAGATTATCCACGCAGTTTCGCGTAGTTAAAATGAGATTATCTTCATGATGAGATTTTGGATGCAGCTGCTGACAATTAGAAGTGATTATTCAATGAATCTCCTGTTTTATTACAAATATGTTGGTTCCTTTGCTTTTTGGACTTACTGCCCTTCACGTAAAATAGAAAATCTGCATTCACATTAACATTAATATTATACGTGAAAGGAACTAAATTGTCTCAGCATGCATTTGCTTCTACCTGGTGGTCCAGGTTTACAGTGAGCTACCTTTAAGAAGGCAGCAGGAGTTTTGTAGAACTGTAGTGGGCCTGTATATCAGAAATGAGAAAGGGGACACTTCCACAGTCCAACTTGCACTGTACTGCCTTTTCTATTTTACTGATAAACTGCTCCTACCATTGTCCAACCAGCAGAGAAAGTTTTTTACAAACATCAAAGTCACAACAAAGTTAGGAGACTGTTTCCAGTTATGACAAAGGGTCCCTGGACTCGAAACACTAACTTTGTGTTTCCCTCTACAGACACTTCCAGACCTGCTCAGTTTCTCCATCACTCTGTGTTTGTTTCATGTCCCCAGTTCACGAATGTCTAACTTAGGAATGCTTGTATTCACACGTGCAATCCCACACAGGGTGTAATATGAAATGTCAGGGATACAAACATGCCCTGTATTTAGGAACAGCTGCTTTATGTTGTCCTGCATTGTGTTCTAATCAACTTGCAAAAAGACTCAGGAACAGAACCTGTTCACAGTTCAGGGACTGCCTGAATTATGATTGGCATACTGGAAGCTTGTTATCTAGGGCTAGAGTCTGCAACTACGCTGTGACAGCTGACATAGTAAAATTTGATTAAAAATTGTTACCATGATGATTTCTTAGGTTCATAGAATCCCTACAATGTGGAGCGAGATCATTCAGCCTTATCAAGTCCCCACTGACGCTTTGAAGAGCATCTCAGCCAGACCTAGGCCCCACAGATTTATAAAGGAACAGAAAAACTTGACCAGAAATCATGACAAGGGAGAGTCAGGATTGTGAAAATAAAACACTTTATGGGAGATTTTTCATAAATGGATATCCTTCCCCTTCCATTGTATTACTTTTGTTCATTGTTTTACAGCTGTTTTGGATAATGAACGTCTTACAGCTGAGGAGATGGATGAACGGAGACGGCAGAATATTGCATACGAATATCTCTGTCACCTGGAGGAAGCAAAACGGTAAGTCCCTTTATCAGTGTTATCATTAAGGTCTTCTGTTGTCACTGTGTCTGGCAGCAGCAAGAGATGAGGAGTGATTTTGGTTTATAGATCCTCTAACCTTGCCACTGACACTGCTGTTACGCCAAATTATCCTGTTGCACAAATGTTTCTCACAATAGGATAAGCAGAGTATCACACACAAAACAAGAGCTTCTGTGAACAGGAAAGATCCAGTATATGCAGTATACCTTGCTTCATTGCTAACCTCAAACTCTACTTTCTGGAAACACCCGTAAGCCCACTTATACTGTTTGAAGCAAAAATTTCAGAGTTAAGTGCTACTGATTTTATTTTGTGAGGTCTAATTACTATATTTAATGTTGTAAAAGTGTCTGATAGAATACATGTAAAGAAAGATATTATCACTGTAGGGGAGACCAAAAGTAACAATTATAAACAGAAGATCGTCACTAATAAATCCAATAAGGAATTTGGGAGAAACATATTGATCCAGAGGGTGAGGAAAATATGGAACTTTCTCCAACAGGAAGTGGCTGAGTGATTATTTTAGATATTTAAGAGGAAGGTATATAAGCTTCATGAGCACAAAGGCAATAGAAAACTATAACGTTACAAAAGAGAGAGGGAAGATTCAAGTGAAGTATAAACCACCTGCATAGACCATGAAAATTGTGAATCAGTTACAAGGGGAGATCAGTGAACCAAACACCTCAAATTGTTTTTTTTTTCTGGAGGGGAGTTGAGGGATCTGGTGAGAAGATGGAATTCAGTGGATTTGAGCTAAAAAAGAGATGGTACATTTTAGTTGGTTCACTAATGTCCTTTAGGGAAGGAAACTGCCATCCTTACCTAGTCTGGCCTACATGTGACTCCAGACCCACAGCAATGTGGCTGACTCTTAACTGCCCTCTGGGCAATTAGGGATGGGCAATAAATGCTGCCTAGCTAGCAATGCCCTCAGACAGTGAATGAATAAAGAAAAGAAAGTTGTAGAAACCAATTCCTACCCAGAAATCTTTTAATTTTAATTTCCAGGAACTACATTTTTTGTGCCTACTTTTGGGGCTTAGGTTAATGGTGTTGTGGTTCATGTGTCATTCTCCTGCACAGGCAGAGATGTGTGAAAAGATGAAAAGTAGGATTAAGATTTTCAGATATTCCAGAGACTCCCTATGATTTCATATTCCAGCATCTCCAGATTGTTATCCCTCCTCTCTCCTGAAGTTGCTGCCTTCCATGGATATTTAGTCCCTTCATTCGAGTGCCCTCTCTCTTCTCTCGAGTGCCCAGTTTTCATTTAGAAGCCTGGTGTCATGAATAGCACTGAGGTGGTCAACCATTGGAGAATGACAATTATACTACTTCTGCCTTCAACTTACGGGCAGTACTGTGGCTCAGTGGTTAGTACTCCTGCCTCACAGCACTAGGGACCTAGGTTCAGTTCCACCCTCGGGCAGCTGTCTGTGTGGAGTTTGCACATTTTCCCTATATCTGCTTCCTCCGCGTACTCCAGTTTCTTCCCCCAGTCCAAAGATGTGCAGGTTAGGTGGATTGGCCATGGGAATGCAGGGTTACAAGGATAGGGTAGAGCGGTGGATCTGGGTGGGATGCCCTTTGAGGAGTCAGTGTGAACTGGATAGGCTGAATGGACTGCTTCCCCAATGTAGAGATTCCATTAAAGCCACAGGTATACCCAGAGACCTCCGTGTGAGAGTTGAGTCAACAGTTAAGAACGTAAGAAATTGGATCAGGAGTAGGCCATTTAGCCCCTCGAGCCTGCTGTACTATTTTATAAGATCACAGGTGATCTGCCACAGCTCTCACCTCCTCCTTTGTGTCTGTTTGTCTTGAGGGGACAAGAACGTTTCCAGCACTGACTGTCTCTGTCTCTCTCTGTGCACCCCTCCAAAAAACAATTACTGCAGTGTTGATGACAGGAGCCCAGAAAATAAACAATTATTGGTGAAGTCACTTAACAATCAACTGAAGATGTTTTAATCAGTGCAGTGCTTCGCCTCATGATCAACGTAAGTCGATAGCAGCAGAATGGGGTCAAACCTCCATCTGTCAAAGATGCAAGTTGCAGGTGTTAGTACAATAACCCTTCGCTGCCCCACCCAAGGTAAACATTAGTGTATGCTGTCTCTCTTAGCTTGGCTTTGAATTCTGAAGGGGAGACAACTTGTTCCAGATCTCCAGCAGCAGTAGCTCTGCTAGCAGTGTAGAGTTCTCCACTGAGGTACCACCAACCTCTCAACTCCTGAAACATCAGTTTTTCACTGGCTGTTGATACTTGCTGTCGTGCTTTGCACCGGAAGTAGAGGTGGATGTCTGTTACTGACTTAAAACAAGGCTGGGCAGAAGAAGTTGTGAGGTTGTGGATTGTGTTCCTGCGCTAAGGGTTGAGGCAGAGACCTTGACACTGAATTTAGTTTGGTGGATGGAGTAATATGGCAACAGAGTATACGTATAAATGTAATCAAAACTATTGGTTCACAATGGAGATTGAACACTCAGTCGATCTGGTTGGGCTGAACGGCCTGTCTTTGTGTAGTAACTTCAATGTGTTGCTGCGATGTCTCTGAATGTGGCAGGAAATGATTCAGTTTTTGAAGAGGATCAAATATCATACACACAGGAAACAGTTGGCTGCAAAAGTGGCGTCTGCCAGACTCATCTGGATGATACACAATGGAAGAAAGACTTGCATTTCTATAGCACCTTCCACACCATAAGGCACCCCTTGCCATTGAAAGACAAGTGTTTTTTAAGTTATCGTCATTGTTATGATGTGGGGAGTACGATAGCAAGCTCCCACTAACTCTATTAGTTAGTGACACTGATTAGATTTTCTGTGATGACAAGCATGGGGCTGGATGAACACAGCAGGTCAAGCAGCATCATAGGAGC
>JAHRHZ010000080.1:21225461-21244564 GCA_024137785.1 Ginglymostoma cirratum | reverse complement strand
CGAAACATTAACTCTGTTTTTTCCTTCACAGATGCTGCCAGACCTGCTGAGCTTTTCCAGCAACTTCTGTTTTTGTTCCTGATTCACAGCATCCGCATTTCTTTCAGATTTTACCTGATCCTGTTGATTTGGGGGAAAAGAACACAATAACTCCATGATCAATTTGCCTCATTCCCACCTTCCCACAATCCCAAACCCTCTCATCTCTGACCCTCAGTGCGCTGCTGTTGGAGATTGTTGGGGATAAGATTTCTTTCCTCTCCGACATCAAGCACATGGGTTTTACATAAATAACAGGAACTGGAGTAGACCATTTAGCCCCTCAAACCTATCCCACCATTCAACAAGACCCTCCCCCATCACAGGAAGTAGTTTGTGTCTCTCTGACAAATCAAATCTATCAAATCCTTTGATCACTTTAAAGAACTCAAATTAGATAACGTCTTAATCTGCTACCTACGAGTCAGTGCAACCTGTTCTCAGAATGTAACCCTTAGAGCTCCAGTAATATCCTGGTGAACCTTGTCCTGAATCCACAACAAAGCCAGTATTCTCCTACCTGGGTAAAAACAAAAAGAACTGCGGAGGCTGTAAATCTGGAATGAAAACAAAGTTGCTGGAAAAGCTCAGCAGGTCTGGCATCATCTGTGAAGGAACAAACAGAGTTAATGTTTCAGGTCTGGTGACTCATCCTAGATGGAATCGAACTGGAGCTCTGTGCACCTGTAATGTAATTCCTGTCCTTCTGTGTCCTAGACTCCACAATAACGAAGGTCACTGCTCCTGTTTAATGTTTGGTACTTCGGTTTGTCAGTGATTTCTGTACTTAACCTGCCCACCTCTTTCTGATCCTCCACAGCAACATGGGAGCTGTCAAATAGTTCTGGAAACCTCACACACATACACACACACACACACACACACTCAATAAGCTGGGTATGTCTGAACTCAGGGTGAGGGTGTTGCTGGTCATTGCATTCTCCTGATATGGGCAGGTTGGTAGAATCAGTGGAAACCCTCTGTGCAGAGTGAGTGGTGTCTCTGGGCTGGTTGTCAAACTGGTTCTGCTACTGTTGACCCTCTTAACAGACAGAGGACAGCTTGTTATTGCACCACTCCCTGCGTAATCGCACTGTGCTCAAGCTCAAACTCAAATTCCTCAGCACAGAAATGCGGCCTTTTCTCCCTCCCCCTCTGGAATTATCGACCTGCTGACACATTCCAGAGCTCTGATTTTGTGGAATTCCACTAACAACAAAGGAATACAACCATTCCGCAAGGGTCGATCATATTTGAGGGTCAGAAAAGTGACTATTGTCTAAAGCAGATTTGGAAAATAGACTAAGGGGAAGGTCAGAGGATGAGCAAGCGGCAGACATGTGAGCAAGAATTTCATAACGCTCGGCAAAAATTTATTCTGGTCAGAAAGGACTTGATGAGAAGGATGAATCACCCATGATTAACTACAGCAGTCAGGAGAGTATCCAATCAAAAACTATTGGTAGGCCAAAAGAATTGGGAACTTCTTTTTAGGAACCATCAACCGATGACTGAAAAGCTAATAAAGTGGGAGAAAATTAATTATGTATGAAATTGGCAAGAAATGTAAATAAGAACCAAGAGTATATAAAGGGAAAGAGAGTAGTTTAAGTAAGTGTGGGACCCTTGGAGGATGTAACTGGTAAAATAATATCAGGGAAATGGCAGAGAAATAGCAGATCATTTAAACCAGTTGTTTGCATCAGTCTTCACAGTGGATGACACTGCAGATACCCAGAAGATAACAGATAAGCAAGTTGCCTATGGGAGGTGAGATTTTGTGACAGTTTCTTGTAGTGATTGTAACGAGGTCAGCCAGCTGGACCTCATCGAATAGCAGTTCCCTGATTGCAGCTTTTAATCTGGTCCAATCAGGAAACCTTGGTTGACAGATAAAACGGATGTGTGCCAGAGATACCAACACTCTGATGCCTGACTGTATATGAGGCAGTGCTATAGTCAAGGACTGCTGATCTGTAAATAAAGGGTGACTTGGTGATGGGATACTGGCCTGTTGGAGTTATTACATTTCTATGACGAGGGACAAAGTGTTTGACAAACAAGTGGGACTGAAAGCCTGGTGGCCTGCACCCAAGGATTTAAAAGGAAGTGGCTGCAGAGATAATGTAGGCATTGGTCAAAATATTTCAGAACTGTTGGATTCCATGAGGGTTCCAGTGGATTGGAAAACCGCTAATGTGACGCCCATTCAATTAGCTTAATATTTGTCTTTGGGAAAATGCTGGAGTCTATTATTGATGAAGAAATATCAGGACATTTAGAAAAGTTTAATGCAGTCACAGAGAACATGATTTTGTGAAAGGCAAATCATGTTTGACAAATTTGCTAGAGTACTTTGTGGATATAACAAGCAAGATTTATAAGGGAGATCCAGCAGAGATAATGTATTTGGATTCTGAAGGCATTCAATAAGGTGCCACATAAAAAGTTCCTACAGAAGAAAGGAATTCACAGTATGGTATTGAGGGTATGTATTAGCATGGATTGATAATTGATTAACACACGATGCGGAGTCATGATTATCAGGTCCTATGCCAGGTGGAAAGACTTTAGTGGAGTGCTACAAGGATTAGTGCTAGGTTCTCAATTATTTACTATCTGTGTTAATGACTTGAAGGAGGGGACAAAGTATAATTTATCCATATTTGCTGGCAATACAGAAACTGGTCAGCGACCATGTCACGATGAGGACATGAGGAAACTGCAATGTGGTATAGAGAGGTTGAGTAAATGGGCATTAACTTGGCAGATGGAGTTTAATAGAACAAAGTGTGAGGTATGCACTTTGGTAGGGAAAAAAAATCAAAGAACAGACAATTTAAATGGAGAAAGGCTCCAAAGAAAGTACAGTACACCTTTTCTGAAGAAGGGTCTAGGCCCGAAACGTCAAGCTCTCCAGCTCCTATGATGCTGCTTGGCCTGCTGTGTTCATCCAGCTCTACACCTTGTTATCACAGTACACAAGGGTCTGAGTGCATGAAACAGAAAAGGTTAGCATACAAAAGCAACATGTAATTAAGGTGGATGGCATTCAGTCCTTTATCGCTAGGTGTTAGAGGTTGAAAATAGGGAAGTTTCCTTACCCCTGGTGAGGCTGTACCTGGAGAACTGTGTACAGCCTCAGTCCCTGTGTTTAAGAAAGACTGCACTGACTGTGGAGACAATTTTTTAAAAATTCATTTTGTGGTTTCCTGGGATGAAGAGATTAACTTGTCAAGAACTGCTTTCATCTGAACTCCATCTACAAGTTTGCTGATGACACCATCATTGTAGGCCAGATCTCAAACAATGACAAGACACAATACAGGAAGGAGAGAATGTTTAGTGACGTGGTGTAAAGATAACCATCTCTCCCTCAGCGTCAGAAAAACTAAAGAGCTGATCATTGACTTCAGGAAACAGGGTGGAGGACACGCCCCTATCTGAGGTAGTGATGGTCGTGACAATCAAGTCCCTGGGAGTGACAATCACCAACAACCTGTCCTGGACCACCCATGTTAATGCAACAGTCAAGAAGGCGCAACACTCCTTCCTCAGGAGGTTAAGGAAATGTCCATAAGGACCCTCACCAACCTTTACAGATGCACCGTTCTATCTGGATGCATCACAGCCTGGTTCGCCACCTGCCCGGCCCAGGACCGTAAGAAACTACAGAAAGCTGTGAACACAGCCCAGAGCATCACGTGAGCCAACCTTCCATCCACTGACTGCACCTACGCTTCTCATTTAACACAGAAAGGAGGCTAACATCATCAAAAACCCCTCCCACCCCGGTTGGAATCTCTTCCAATCTCTTCTGTTAGGCAGATGATACAAAATCTTAACCACAGGCACCAACAGATTCAAGGACAGCTTCTTCCCCAGTTATTAGGCTTCTGAATGGAGCTCTCACATTTCAAATCTAATGTTAATCTCACTGTTTGTGCACCTTCTCTGCAGCTGCAACTTTGTATACCTCACTCTGTTCTATCGCCCTAATGCATTTTGTATGGTATGGTCTGCAAAACCTTTGCACGCAAAACAAAACTTCTAGGTGCAGTGAAAAACCATAAGTCAAAATCAAATCAAATCAGCTAAACAGGCCTTTATTCAAGATAACAAGGTGTGGAGCTGGATGAACACAGCCGGCCAAGCAGCATCATAGGAGCAGGAAAGCTTGACGTTTCAGGCCTAGACCCTCTAGGCCTTTATTCATTAGACTTTAGAAGAGGGGCAATCCGGTTAATACATACAAGATTCTGGGGAGGTTTGACAGGCCCAATGTTGAGAAGACTTTTCCACTGGAAGGCATATCCTGAACTAGGGACACAGTTACAGAGAAAGGAACTAGACCACTAGAGGTATCAAAGAGGAGGCTGGTAGATTTTTGAAATAAATGGGAAATTGAGGGCTGCTGGGATTTGGCAGGGGAGTTGAGACCTGAAAGGTCTTGTTGAAAGGCAGAGCAAGTTTGAAGAACGCTCGGACTGTGCTCCCTCGGCGCCGACCCTCCGACGGTGCGACGCTCCGTCAGCACCGACCCTCCGATGGTGCTGCGCTCCCTCAGTGCCGACCATCCGACAGTGCGGCGCTCCGTCAGCGCCGACCCTCCGATGGTGCTGCGCTCCCTCAGTGCTGACCGTCCGACAGTGCGGCGCTCCGTCAGCGCCGACCCTCCGATGGTGCTGCGCTCCCTCAGTGCTGACCCTCCGACAGTGCGGCTCTCCCTCAGTACTACACAAGAAAAGATCACTCAAATTTCATCCAGAAGCCTCTGGAGTGGGCTTTGTGTCCAAAGCCTCCTGACCCGAGGCAAGAGTTACCAGCACTGGGTTGCAGCTGGCACAGTATAATGTCAGCGGAAGATGAGTTGGTGTCTCAGATTGAGCCTGCATTTTCACAAGGAGTGATTTGATTTCCCTTTTCTAACACTGACCGATCTGCTCACTGTTTCCAGCAGTTCCTAAATGTTCCAGTATCCCTTTACACAGCAAGAGCAGCAGTGGGAAAACTGCACTGTTCTCACTGCTACAGTGTCCTGTGAATAAAAAGAGGAAATTCCCTCAGGATTTACTCTTACAATGTAACTTTCCACACTGCCCTGACAAATCAGTCACCATTCCTTCATGGTCCCTGCGTCCTGCTCCTAGGATTTCTCAGCAGATAGCCTCATTGGCTGCTGTGGTTCAAGGAGCCAACATAATACCACAAGGGCAAGTGGGGATGAGTAACTAAATTCTGGCCTACCGTATCCTGAGAATGAAATAGAAAAAAAAAACTCTCCTGCATTTTCACAGCTAACCTACAAGAGAGTTGGTCTGACTAACCTGCTGTCGTGCGTTTACCAGCACATGACGAAAGCATAACTATTAAGGTCAATTAACTTGTAATGTAGAAGTGCTGTGTCAACTGGGAGTGCATGTTTGATCAGCAGAGGCAGGCGACACACACACACAATCTTGAGTTTCACACGTGTTTTGTTCTCCTTCCTCTTGTCTCTGTTCCCCTGCGTGTAGGTCTTGGCTCTCCCTGGGTTCCCATGTCAGTTGTCTGCAATCCCTCCAAACACAGGCAGTGTGCATATGGCTTCTGTTTGAACAGGTGATTGAGAAAGTTGATAAATTGACTTGGTTGATCTGAAGAGGGAAAGGAGGGCCCTCTTGTGGAGCAGTGGTAGTGTCCCTACCCCTGGACCAGGAGGACGGGTTGAAGTCATACCTATTCCAGAAGTGTGTAATAACATCTCTGAACAGGTTGATTAGAAAATTAGATAAATAAAACAAAATTTCAAAGGGAAAAGGCAGGACAGGGTACACGGAAGGGGCTATAAGACTGAGTAGTTGGTAAATTCTTCTTCCACGAAGAAAGGTGACTTGGCCAGTCAGTGAGACAGAAGCATGGATCTCATGGAATCCCTACAGTGTGGAAACAGGCCCTTTGGCCCAACAAGTCCACACTGACTCTCAGAGCATCCTACCCAGACCCATCCCTGAACACTACAGGCAATTTCGCATGGCCAAACCACCTAACCTGCACATCTTTGGACTGTGGGAGAAAACCGGAGCACCTGGAGGAAACCCGCACAGACTCAGCGAGAATGTGCAAACTCCACACAGACAGTCGCCTAAGGGTCGAATCGACCCCAGGTCCCTGGTGCTGTGAGGCAGCAGTGCTAACCACTGAGCCACCATGGATCTGAATTAACATTGTTAGTAGAGAATAGTTTCCCAAAGATGAAGATTGGGAACTAAGAATTCCTTTCAGACAAAAGTTTGTAAAATCATTGGAGTTAGCTTGGAGAAGAATGACAGAGACCAGGTGGAATTATCGCATGTTGTAAAGCTGAGTCAGGTATCAAAGGAAAATAAAGTAAAAATGTGGATTTAGGTTACATCTTTCCAAAAGAAAAGCAAGGTATGGCCTGGGCACTGTCTGTTTCTACTTAAAACAGGATATGGTGTAAACTGTTCTCAGAGCCAGAGGATCAACAATTGGACACTCAAGAAGTTTAGGAATTCTGTTTAAATTTATGGAGAAAATCTTCAACTTTCACCCGGGATTCCTGAATTAATGGATGCTCTTTTCCTCTGTTTTTCAGGTGGATGGAGGCGTGTTTGGATGAGGAGCTGCCTCCAACAACAGAGCTTGAGGAAGGGCTGAGGAATGGAGTGTATCTTGCCAAACTTGGCAACTTCTTTAGCCCAAAGGTAGTGTCGCTCAAAAAGATCTACGACTGTGAACAGACCAGATACAAGGTAATCTCAACTGCACGTGAACGGAAGTGGGGGAGGAGGGGAAGGAATTGCAGCAGAAACATATGGATGCAGACAGAGGGTGCCATGGGCAAGGCTCTGGGACAATAATTTCAATGGAGCTTGCATGGCCTGGGCTTTGTTTACTGGCTGTTTCTCCTACTGTAATGGAATTTCCACTTGCCAGGGTGAACCCAAAGCGAAGGGCCATAAATTCAAGGCAGTTGCTAACAAATTCAATTGGGAATTTAGGACTAATGTCTTCGCTAAGAGAAAGTGGTCCTTGCTGCCACACAGGGTAGATGGTTTCAGTGCATTGAAGGGGAAGCTGGATAAACACATGAGAGAGAAGGGAATAACACAGCATGGAGCTGGAGGAACACAGCAGGCCAGGCAGCATCAGAGGAGCATGAAAGCTGACGTTTCGGGTCAGGAATAGATGGATATATTGATAGGGTGAGTCAAAGATGGGCGGGCAGAAGCTTGCGTGGAGAAAAATGCTGTCATGGACTAGATGGCCAGAATGCTCTCTATCTGCTGTTGTTAACCAGTGACAATCCGGGATGAATCCAGGATGAGCAGGATACTGTGGGTGATCAGCATGCTGGCCTTCTGAAGAAGTGAAAAGGCGAGGTTTCCTTGACATGTTTTCTCTTTTTCCATCGAAACACAGGCAACCGGGCTTCATTTCCGCCACACGGACAACACCATCCAATGGTTTAACGCAATGTTGAACATTGGGCTGCCGAAGGTGAGTCTTTGTTTTATTCATAGACTGACTGTGCTCTGCTCCCATCTTGTTTCTTCACAAACGAAGCAGGCAGTGACAATGGAAGGTTAATAAACTCAGTCATTTCCTCAGTAGAGAAAACAATAGTTACAGCAAAGGCTGCAGGATACAAGTACAGATATTTCAATCTGTTCCTTTTACTGATATTGCTTCCCATTATTTTCTGCCCACAGATTTCCAACATTGGCCGATTAAAGTTTTGAACCTCTTCCTGTTTGCTCTCCTTCTCTCGTTCTTTCCAGAAAAATATTCATGGAAACTTCCTGCCCTGGCATTCACTCCACGCCCTGAGCTGCTAGGCTTCCATCAGACCACAGTAACCTTGGCTTCAGCCCAGCAGTCACAATTCAATCTCAAATTGGCTTTATTTGTTCTGAGGAAGGGTCGCTGGTCCCGAAATGTTAACTCTGGCTTTTCTTCACAGATGCTGCCAGACCTGCTGAGCTTTTTCAGCAACTTCTGTTTTTGTTCCTGATTTATAGCATCCGCAGTTCTTTTGGTTTTTATTTCATGTTTTTCCTGATCCCTGGAATGGCTGGGATTCATATTACTTTTGGTGTTTAGTGACTGATCCATGAGAGTTCAGTGCTTGTGGTGATTGTTTTGGCTGCTGCTCTCTGGATTTCAGTCTTTAGCGTGTCTGAGTCCTGTTATTTCTGCTTTGCTAATTTGCTCTTATGTCTGTAAGAAGCTTCAAAAAGTTGTTTGCTTTAAGCAACTAATACCATTCGTATACAACTTAAGTACCTGATGGTAAACTGTAATTCAATGTCTGAGAACAGTCCGTTCACAACTCTGTACCTTCCTCAACCCTGAGATGGGTTGCTGGCGCCACTTTCTCTTTAATAGTAAGACTGCTGACTTCCACATTTCAAACATCGCCCATCTCTGCTCCTACCTGAGCCTGTGCCTCTGTTACTTCCACACGTAACTATTTTCCTCTGCTCCCAGCCATCATCTCGTCTTCCACCCTCTGTAAACTTGACCTCTTGCAAACCTCTGCTGTCCACATCCTAATCTGCACCTGTAGGTGCATCATTCCTGTGTTTAGTGACCTACAATGGCTCCTGTTCTGAAAATATTCAGTTTTAGAACTTGTGTTGATTCTTTGCAAATCCCAAATCCCTCACGGCCTCATCCCACGCTCACTCTGTACCTTTCTCCAGTCTTGAAACCCTTTGCAACGATGACATTTCTGTATGGTAGCTTGTGCATTCCCCACACACCTAAGTCATTATAACTAACTGTACGTTTCTGATTCTTGGGCAGAAAATTCCAGAGCTATTTGTGAGACTCTGACGTTTGAAGATGGTTTTAGTATTTGTGACATAATGTAGACAGGCAGGTTAAAGGTGACAGTTGGGATTTGTATATACTAATGGCTGTTCTGTGGAATTGTTAAAGGTGTGTTGAAGAGCCCAAAGTCTAATAACATCGATAGGGTGTACAGTACAATGGGGAGAGTGTTAGCAGAGATCAGAGTGAAGCAGGAGGTGAACACTGTGGAAGGTCTGCCAACTGACCCCCTGTGGCATTGCTAATGCAATCTGAATTATTCTCCAAAGACAGCAAACCCTGGGTGAGGTCAGTGAGAGTTTAATTGTATTTCAGGTGAAAGATCAGGTTGTCACGACTAGCTTTCCTATTTTTGGACAAAGTCAGTCCAAGGTTACAGAAATCCTGATTGCCCTGTCTGTTTACATTCTGAAATATTTATACACTTACGAGTGTTTGGGGAAATTTGCATTTCTGATCAGTGGAGCGTTTTATTAATTATACCGTGTTTCTTTTCACATAGATCTTTTACCCTGAAACTACAGACATCTATGACCGTAAGAACATGCCCCGATGTATCTACTGTATCCACGCTCTCAGGTATTGCTTCTAGACGCTAGCATCGAGGTCCCAATCTGACTATTCAACCAGAGGAGCATTGCTGTGCACTGTTGTTGCTTCCAGTGCTTCCCAGTGCTGATGGGTTTTAGTAACAGTCTGTAGTCCAGGCAATGCTTGGCTGATTACACTGTTTATATTGCCGCAGCTCAGACCAGCTTCCTGGAACAGAATGGGCGCCACTGTACTCATTGAGGCTGGGGGGAGTGGGCAAGCAGCAGGAGGAGTGAGACGCGAGAAGAGTAGCAGGAGCAGTATCTGGGTGGGCTCAGAGTCATTGTGCTCCTTGCCTTTGATAGAGGAAGCTCCGGAACAGTTAGAAAGGTCGAATGATGAGCTCACTCATCAGGTTCCTTAAGGCGAGTCCCTGAGCTGAAAGCACCCTTCAAGGCTGTTTGGAATGTAGCGTAAAGCAGAGAGTTTCTGTTTGAAGCGAGCTGCTGTGGTAATGAGTCAGTATATAAAGGAACAGTGTGTCCTCATCCAGCTATTTCCTGTATTGGGGCTGAGTGTTTCCCAGTGCTGCAGCTATTCCCGACCCAGGTCACATTGTTCAGATCTGGAAATACCCGGCTGATTAGCCAAATGGCCGTTTGTGCTGTCTCTCAAATGGGGTTACACCAAGGACAATATCTGGCCAAGAGCAGTGGCAGGCGAGGACTCTTGTGCCTTCCTGTTGTTATAAATCTCTGATTCTCCCATTCACTCTGTCTGTCTAGCTCAGGGTTGCTGCCCTGTGCTTCAGAGGGAAGGACACAACAACAACTTGCATTTGTCTAGCCCCTTTGGCATAGTAAAATATCGCAAGGTGCTTCTAAAGAGAATTACCAAACAGAAGTTGGCACTGAACAGCAGGAAGAATATTATGCCAGATGACCAAAAGCTGACTCAAGGAGCATCTTCTTAATTAATCCATTCATGGGACATGGGTGTTGTTGGCTGGGGCCAGCATTTATTGCCCGTTCCTAGTTGCCCCTTGAGAAGGTGGGGTGAGCTGCCTTCTTGACCTGCTGCAGATTGACCCACAATGCCCTGAGGGAGGGAGTTCCAGGATTTTGACCCTGCGACAGGCAAGGAACGGTGAAATATTTACTCAAGGAGGAGAGAGAGAGAGGCAGAGAGGTTTCAGGAAGCTGAAACATGTCCATCAATGAAAATCACGATGCAGTCCAGGCCAGAATTAGATAAGTATAGGTACCTGTATCTCAGAGTGGGGTAGGGGCTGGAGGGGGAGTGGGGTTACAGAGGTAGGGAGGGGCTGTAGGGGCTGGAGGAAGTGACAGAGATAGGGAGGACTGTAAGGGATGGAAGGGGTTACAGAGATAGGGAGGGAGGGGATGCAGAGGTTTACAGAGATAGGGATGTGTTAGGGGGCTGGAAGAGATTATAGAGATAGGGAGGGGTGTAGGGGCTGGAGGAGGTGACAGAGATAGCGTGGAGTGTAGGGGCTGGATGAAGTGACAGAGATAAGGAGGAGTGTAGAGGATGGAGAGGGTTACAGAGATAGGGAGGGGGTCGGGGCTGGAGGAGCTT
This sequence comes from Ginglymostoma cirratum, assembly GCA_024137785.1. NCBI lineage: Eukaryota > Metazoa > Chordata > Chondrichthyes > Orectolobiformes > Ginglymostomatidae > Ginglymostoma > Ginglymostoma cirratum. Next base: position 21,233,557 of record JAHRHZ010000080.1, on the reverse strand, counting down.
ACAGAGATAGGGAGGGGGTGTAGGGGATGGAGGAGGTTACAGAGATAGAGAGGGGGTGTTGGGGCTAGAGGGGGTTACAGAGATAGGAAGTTATGTAGGAGCTGGAGGGCGTTACAGATAGGGGCAGCTGAAGCTATTGGGGCATAGGAAAACAACAATGAGAAGTTTTAGTATTCAGATTTAGGATAACCAAGTTCCCATATAACTAAATGGAAATTGGTACAAATGTGGACAGTAATCTGACTGAATTTATAATCCAGCTACTCATGCTCTGGGAATGTGTTCAAATCCAACCATGGCATCTGATGGAATTGAAATCCAATTAATGAATCAGGAATTGACGTAAAATCCCATTTGGTTCTTTAATGTCCTTTTAGGAGGGGAATCTGCCATCGTTTCCCAGGTTGGTCTCTGTGTGACTGTAGGTGTAATAGTCTGGTTGCCTCTTAAGCCGTTTAGCTCCAGGGCAATTAGTGATGGGCAGTTAGATACCCATATCCCGTGAAACAATAGAGAGAAACCAAATTAGGATATAGCCCAGACATGGGCTCAACTTCCCAGAAGAATGACAGACCACTCATCACACCAGAAAGATCTGCCCCCAATCTTTCGACTATATCACCAAGCTATAGATTTGCTAGTTAGTGGAATTCTTTTCTCTCTATCCAGTCTATCAATGCCTCTAATATCTTGACGTTTGTATCAATTGATCACTGTAATCTCAGTCTTGGTCTCTCTCTCTCTCTCTCACTCTGTCGCTGTCACTGTCTCTCTCTCTTTCTCTCTCTCTCTCTCTCACTCTGTCTGTCACTTTCTCTCTCTCTCTGTTGCTGTCTCTCTGTCTCTGTCTGTTGCTGTCTCTCTCTCTCTGTCTCTGTCTCTCTCTCTCTCTCTCTCTCACTGTCTCTCTCTCTCCTTCTGTCATGAACAGTAGCCAGCATGGCACTAAGGCCAGCAGTAGACCATTGAGGACGGGGTTGGCAGGGGTTCCGTGGACAGAGTAGGAAGGTGTTACTGACCCCTGGACTGTGCTTGGATCTTCATTGATTTACCCTCTCCATTCCTTTGACAGTTTGTACCTCTTTAAACTGGGATTGGCACCACAGATTCAGGATCTTTATGGAAAAGTTGCTTTCACAGGTGAGGATGGTTTAAATTAATCAGTTGTCATGACCACTCAAAATCTTTCTCAAAAAGTGACTCTTCTGTGCTACCACGCATAATCAACACTGCATTACTTGTGTAACTGTGAATTGTTTCTCAGTGCATATACAGGGCTGGTAAACAGGGTGTGTTAGACCGAGTTCTGAGGAAGGGTCACCGGACCCGAAACGTTAACTCTGTTTTCTCCTCCACAGATGCTGCCAGACCTGCTGAGCTTTTCCAGCAACTTTGTTTTTGTTGTTGTGTTAGACCAAGAGGTGGTGATGTACCCGGGAATGGTCGACATAGTGATTTCAGAGATCTGTGATGAGCTGTGCATGTGCCCTCTGTGTGTGAGGTGTTGGGCTTTATGGGTAACTGCGCCCATTCATTCGGGTGGAGAGTTAGATTTTAGTTTGGTTCCCAGAGAGAGGCAGTGTATGTGGGTTCGGCCACATGTGTGCCAGGCAGTGTTGGTACCTGCTGGATTTGCTGACCACACCAAAGATTTCTGAGTGTTTATTAGGGAGATCCAGCACCCTAGAGGGAGGGCAGCAGGTTGGAGTTTATTGTTCCGTGGGTTCTGGTCAGCTGGTCTCAAACGGGAACATGTTTTGGTTGATTCTCCTAGAACAGACTGCAGTCTGTAAAACTGGGTCCACAGTGAGTATGTGGAAGGAAAGGGCTTTTCCTATTATCCCAGCCCCACATCACTGGGGCACACACTTAGCCTGAGGTTACAAGAGAACATGAGAACTTGTCTATATGAGAACCCCAGGGGAGAGAGAGAGAGGTGGGGGTGGGGGGGAATCATGTGCCTGGTGAGGTTCAGTGCAGTATTTGATGGAAGACTATGTTTTTAAATCTTTTTTATCAACTGTCCCTCAGAATGTGAGTGGGGAGCATGAATAGAACACCAATTGCCCAGTTTTTGCTGTGACTCCACACTAGAATACTCTTGACCCTAGGTCTGAAAGTTGTGGATTGAAACTCCACTCCAGAAACGTTAGTGTGCAGACTCCCGGTGCTACACTGAGGGAGTACTGCAGTATTGGAAGTTCAAACTTTCACACGAGACATTAAAGTTAAGACTCCATCTGCCTCCTCAGGAGATCAGGGGAGTTCTCTCCACTGGTCTGGGCCAGTACTTTACGCAGTGACCAATGGATTATCTACTCCGTATGGGAGACCAAGTTGAGCACATTTTCCACACTTCCTGACATGCAAGAAAACTGAGGCCAATTTGATCCCACACTATCAGGTGTGGTAGATAATTCTTTAAAGTTTGCACTGCATACAGACATGATGGTTGAAAAGGCATTTGCATGCTTGCCTTCATTACTCGGTCCTTTGAGTATAGGAGTTGGGATGTTATGTTGAGGTTGTACAGGACATTGGTGAGGTCTCTTCCAGAATACTGTGTCCAGTTCTGGTCGCCCAGTTATAGGAAGGATATTATCAAGCTGGAGAGTTTCAGAATAGCTTATGGAAGGTTTGACTTGTAAAGAAAGGCTGGATAGGCTGGGACTTTTTTCACTGGAGCATAGGAGGTTGAGAGGTGATCTGGTAGAAGTTCATAAAATAATGAGAGATATAGATAAAGTTGATGATTGTTGTCTTTTCCCTAGGATGGGGAATTTCAAGACTAGGGGGCACATTTTTGAGGTGAGAGGAGAGAGATTTTAAAAAGACATGAGACAATTTTTTTACATGGAGGGTGGTTTGCGTGTGGAATAAATTTCCTGATGAAGTGGTGGACGCGGCTACAGTTACAACGTTTAAAAGATATGTGGACGGATGTATGAATAGGAGGTTTGGAGGGATATGGGCCAGGAGCAGGCAGGTGGGACTAGTTTAGTTTGGGATTGTGTTCAGCATGGACTGGTTAGACCAAAGGGTCTGTTTCCGTGCTGTATGACTCTATGATTCTATAAACAGGAACCCCTGTATGAAAGGAAAGCAGGGGAGAACAGGGAGGTCAGAGAGCTCCAGGCGAACAGCTACTATCAGCACGGGCACCAATAGGCCGAATGGCTGCCCTGTCTCCCTGCTGAAATTGCAGTGGTTCCAGACAATTGGGGAGCAATCAAAGGGGAGCTGAGCTCACCTACTGGGCAAGAAGATTGAGCTGATGGGATTCAGAACTGGTCTCACCTACTGGTTGCTACAATTGAACTGATGGGCTTCTGCACTGAGAAGAGGAAATTTCAGCTCAAGTTTTCACACCCAATTACAGTGCAGTGTTCCTTTGATGTCTGAAATACACACAGTCCACATTTAGGGTGGGGAGGGGAATGGCATCTGACTGGGTCACAGAGGCATCGCTGTCCTCTGTATGCACAGTCCAGACCCACAGGAGACTATTTAGGAAGGTTACCAAGAGGCAGGCAGCACATTTTAAGGAGCTGAGTATTATTCAAATGGAGGAAGCTACAGAAGAGGGATTTGGGAGTCCTTATGCATGAATCACAAAAGGCTCAGGTCCTGGGTTCAGCGGGTAGTAGGGAAGACAAATGAAATGTTAACCTCTATCACAAGATGATTGGAATATAAAAGTAGGCAGATTTCCCTAAAACTATACAAGGCACTAGTCAGGCCGCAGCTGAAAAACTGTGAATACCTTTGGCCTCTTATTTAGGCAAAGATGTACTGGCATTAGAGACAGTCCAGGGGTGGTTCACTAGGTTGATCCTGGGTATTGAGGGACTGTCTTATGAGGAGAGATTAAGAAAATTGAGCCTGTACTCATTGGAGTTTGTAAGAATGAAGCGTGGAGGATTCCTAAGGGACTTCACAGCAGGTGTGGAAAGGTTGTTTCCCTTTTGGGAGAGTCTGGGACCAGAGGGTATTACCTCAGAGTAAGGAATTACCCATTGAAGATAGAGATGAGGAGGAATTTCTTCTCTGAGGGTAGTGAATCTATGGAATTTTTACCACACAGGAGTGTTGAGGCTGAGTTGTTCATTATATTCAAGGCTGAGGTTTTTAATCAGGAAGTGAATTAAGACTTATGAGGAAAAGGCAGGAAAGTCTAGTTGAGGATTATCAGATCAGCCATGATCTCATTTAATTGTGGAGCTGACTGGATGGGCTGAGTGGCCTGTTTTTGTTCCTACATCTTATGCGGTGTAACTCAGTGTAACAACAGTGTTCTGTCGGCACCTTCAAACGAGCAGCTAGGAAATAAATAATCTGGTTGATTTTCTGAGTCTACTGGGGCAGTTAACAGAACTGCTATCTAATCAGTTGTTTCCAGTGCACAGACCTTAATCGAGCCTGACTAATCGTTTGGCAGCAAAGGTGCAAAATGCAGATAACAGTTAGCAAACACCGAGTCTGAGAGTGCTCTCAAATCTTGCACCAGAGCCAATCAATCCCATTGTCAAAGCTGTATACAGAATCGGTTCTACAAAGCCAAACACAACAAATGACATGGTGGGGACTTGGAGCTTCCTGGAAACGAATTTTATGTAAATCTATTAAATCATAAATGAACAAACCTGTTTGTCAAGCTTGACCTTTCTGCCAACTGTGCAATGTCCCAATCTTTGCTCCTACTCTTTAAGGGAAGTCCTGTTATTCAGGGAGCTGGGAATATTCCAAACAGCCAAGTCCGGGGAAAGAGGAAAACAAGAGATTTTAGGGAGTGAGTGAATTTTCAATCATAAATTTCTCTGGGAGAAGGAAAAACCCTTTAGGGGACGAAATCATGAGCATACTTTCTTTCCAGTCCACCCTTGTCACTTAGCAGCTCCAATAACAAGGCAGCGATTTCCATGAGTCCCCAGTAACTCCACATCTTCCATTTGGATCATTCAGAGGCAGATTTGCCAAGACAGTACAGGATGGGAGAATGGGTGAAGGGATTGGGTCCAAGAAGGGGACAGGAGGGCAGGGAAGGAGACAGCTGATGGGTAGACGACTGGGATGAATAAAGGGGTTACAGTCCCTAACTCTTGTTTTTCTAACTCTTGTTTTTCTCCTGTCGGTTTCAGAGGAGGAGATTAACAACATGAAGACTGAGCTGGAGAAATACGGGATTCAGATGCCAGCGTTCAGTAAGATCGGGGGAATTTTGGCCAATGAACTATCAGTGGATGAAGCTGCCTGTAAGTGATGTTGGGCTTTGGATCCTGAGAGTTGGCGTCCTGATACATTTTCGGTCTGTCGTCCTGACTATATTTCTCAATCCCTGTTGGGACTGCAGTTCAACAAATAACAGGGCTGCCCTTAGGGGGAGCGGGTGAGGGTCAAAATTGGTTGTTATTCCAAATGGCGAAGCTTTACCTCGCGCTGGGTGAGGTGTGTATTGATGATGGCCATGGAGGGAATTGATGTGAACTGTGACACTCTCAATGTCCAGCTCTCCCATGCCAAGTGGCCCCTTGTTGGCTGATGTTTGTTGAGTCAGATCTCAACCACCCTGTAACAACCTTGTGATGATGTCACCAAGCTGATCCTCACTGGGTATAAATAGTACAGTGTGGGCAGAGATGAGAAAGGAGAGACAACACGTGCAGAGCTGGACAGCAACCTGAAATGTAGTCATGTTAAAGTTAGAAACCCATCCAGAGAAGCTTGGGGAATAAATCCATCGGCATTAGATGGTAGAATTTTTGGAAAAGTCAATAAAGTAACAGGTTAGCGCCTGATATATTGTACCTTTTGAGTTTTAATATGTAATAAATAATGTCATAAAGAAGCCCAAACCCAAAGACAGCTCTTGATCTTGTCTTCTCCTTGACTAGTTGGCCTTGAACCCAAATTCATGGATGTGGGCAGCAAACCACGCATCAAAAAATCAAAATTTCTGTGGAATTGTACTCTGTGAGAGGTAGCACCTTCAACAATGACAAAAAGTCCTGAGGTGCTTCATGGACACATACACCAAACAAATCTAACACCAAGCCACACCACAAAACGTAACAGCAGATGATCAAAACTCAGTTCAGCTGTGAGGTTTTAAGGAGCATCTTGAAGGAAGATGGAGAGAGGAAGGTGGAGTGGGTTAAGGAGGGAATTCCAGAGCTCAGAGCCCAGGCAGCTAAAGGCACGGCCACCAGTGCCGAGATGATGAATATTGGGGATGCTCAAGAGACCGGAACTGGAGGAGCATCGATATCTCGGTGGGTTGTGGGCCTGAAGGAGGTTGCAGAAATAGTATGGGGATGTGACCAGGGAGAAATTTGAATGAAAGCACGAGATAGTCAGTGAATAGGGGAAAGGACTGATTTAGGGGAGGCAAAACTCCAACTGTGTTTTTTTAAAAGCCAGTATTCTGCTAATTAATGTGATCTGCCCTTTCCCACAGTGCACGCTGCTGTCATTGCCATCAATGATGCCATTGAGAAGGGTGTTCCAGCAGAGACTCTGGCAGCAATGAAGAACCCCAATGCCATGCTGGTCAATTTAGACCCAACACAAAGTGTGCAGTATCAGGACACCCTGAGTGCTGCCAAGCATGAGAAAATGGCAAACGCCCGAAATAAGGTGGGCATTCATCAAGTAAGAGGGTAAAGGGTGTCTCTGTAAAAAGGATATATACAGACAGTATGTATTGATGTGGGACTGATGTGGGCTTGTTCGCTGCTTGGGAGATTGACTTACCTTGTGTTATTATTCCCTATTAATCAGAACCGTGCAGTTCCATAACAGGACCTGAAGGAGATGCTGGAGGATTCTCTTACACTTATCTCCGCCTTTCTTTACTGCAGTCAGCACTTGATATTGTTCACTACCTGAACCTTACTGTTTTTGTCATTTGTTCTTGGAAGGTGTGTGTTGCTGGCAAGAGCAGCATTCATTGCCTGTCCTCAAGTGCCCTGGAGAAGGTGGTGCTGAGATGCTGCTTTGAACCACTGCGGTTCATGGCCTCAGTGTTCCCACAGTGTCTCACCACTCCATTTCAGATGGTGTTTAAGAATAAACCACATTGCTGTGGCTGTAACTAGGGAAGGACAGTAGATATCCTTCCCTGAGAGCAATGAGAGATCCAGATCCAGGCTGAGCGGAGGGGTTCTGTGCTGTGATGTAGAACATGCTGTGCCCAGTACATGTTGAATGAATGTGGACAGGTGGCAGAGGGGGTGGTGGGTTCCAGAAAGGATCAAGGAACTGAAATAACTCCTCTGATTCCATTTTATATTTTTTAAGGATGTGCCTGGGAGCCCTCAGGAAGAGAGAGACGTTTATGAAGAGCTCCTCACACAAGCTGAGATCCAGGGAAATGTAAATAAAGTCAACTGTAAGTTTGAGAAATCTCACAACTTGTTCACAATGTGAAGTCTCAGGTATAGTGGCAGTTGTGCTAAGTTAAGGCAGTGACTCCTGGCTGCTGTGTGCAGGTGGGTCTTAGTGGACTGTGATGCATTCACAGTTGAACAGCTTGGATTCTCCCATTGACGAGTAACAGAGTTTTATATGTGCCACTGGAGCCCATGCTACAGCAGTGTCGGCACCTTTGATGAAATGGACAGCAAAGCAGAAACAGCTTCAATTGATTCATCCCTATTTATTACCTCTCCCCAAGCTTAAGTACACATCCTGCCAGGGGTAGACAAACGCTGTTTTGAATGTCTCTGAGCGAGTGAACGTTGGTTCAAATCCCACACCCAAAGTTTGAGCACACAAATCGAGGCTGACATTCCAGTGACCCACTGAGCGAGCCCTGCCCTGTCAGATGTACTGTCATTCAGATGTGACTTCAAACTGAGGCCCTTCTCGGGTGGGTATAAAAGATCCTGTAGTCTGTGTTTTGAAAAAGAGTGAAAGCGTTCTCCATGGTCAATAATTATCCTTCAACCCAATATCGCACCAAGGCCAACTCTCAGATCATATTTGCTGTGAGTGCGTCTGTGTGTGTGTGTGTGTGTGTGTGTGAGAGAGAGGGAGAGAGCGACTCTCTCTCTGTATGTGTGTGTGTGTGTGTGTGTGTGTGTGTGTGTGTGTGTGTG
>JAHRHZ010000080.1:21203508-21219445 GCA_024137785.1 Ginglymostoma cirratum | reverse complement strand
GTCGTACAACATGGAAACAGACCCTTTGGTCCAACCAGTCCGTGTTAAACATGATCCCAAACTAAACTAGATCCACCTGCCTACTTTTGGCCCACATCCCTCCAAACTTTCCTACTCATGTACTTCTTAGTATTTTACATTTCCACCATGGGAAAAAGACTCCAGCTAGCCACCCTATCTATGCCTTTCATAACCTTATATGTCTGTCACGTTGCCTCTCAGTCTCCAAGGCTCTGGTGAAAACAATCCAAATTTGTCCAGTATCTCCTTATAGCTAATACACTCCAATCCAGGCAACATCCTGATAAGCCTCTTCTGCATACTCTCTGAAGTCTTCACATCCTTCCTATAGTGTGGCAACCAGAACTGCACACAATACTCCAAATGTGGCCCAATTAAAGTTTTATACAGTTGCACATGGCTTGTCAACTTTTATACTCAATATAAATTGATGAAGGCCGCAGTTGATGAAGGCAAACATGCCATATACCACCTTTACTACCTGATCCAGTTGTGTTGCCACTTTCAGGGACAAATGAACTTGCCCCCCCCCCCTCCCCACTGTAATACCCCTGTATATTAATGTTCTCAAGGGTTGTGCTGTATCTTCTTCTTGCATTCTGATCTCCCAAAATGTATCACCTCACACTTGTCTGGATTAATCTCCATCTGCCATTTCTTTGCCCAGCCTTCCAACTGATGTATATCCTGCTGTATCCTTCCTCACTATCTATATCTTCACCAATTTTCATATCTGCAAACTTACTAATCAGACACCTACATTTTCATCCCAACAATTTATACATATTACGACAGGTCCTTGAATCTGTGCTGGCTCTTTGCAGGTAGCTCCACCCGCCCCCACTTTTTCCCCACCTCTCTACAATGTGTTCGTATCTGTCAAATTTCTTTCTGAAGGCTATTATTGAATTAGTTTCCATCACCCTATCGGGCAGCGTATTCCTGATCATTGCAGCAGCAAAAAATTCCCTTGTGTTACCTCTGGTTCTTTTACTACTCATCTGAAACCTGCATCTTGTAGTTTCTGATATGTCATACTGGAAGTAAGTACTCTTTATTTACTCCATTCAAACCTTTTACAATTTTGTATACCTCTATCAATATTCCTCTTGGCTTCCCCTGTGTTAGAACAACCCCAGCTTTTCCATACAGCTAATCCCTCATCCCTGGAAGTACTTTAGTAAATCTCTTCTGTAATGTTTCCAGGACCTTTTACGTCTTTCCTGGAATGGTGGTGCCTAGAATAAAGCACAGTGCTGTTGCTAGAACTGGACAAAGTTTTCATCTGGATTTAGCAGTGTTTTCTCACTTTTGTCCTCTGGGTCTGATTATAGAGCTCAGTGTCACATCTGCTTCATTACATTTGGGACCCACCATCAGATCACAGAGAGGGGAGACTAACTGAGCGCAGCAAAACATTGCAGAATGTTTTGCAGGGGTGCAATGGTTAGTTGTGGAAAAGTTGAGACAATTGTTAGGGGAAGAGACTAGGTGAAGTTTGATGTCAGTTTTGGAAAGTGATTAAAGGTCACATCCTTAGCCCAAACATATTAGCAGTAGAGTGAGCCAGGCATGCTGGAAGAGGATGTTGCACGAGAGAGAGGGGGAGAGAGAGACAGACAGACATAGTGGTGGAGTCTGCATCCGGTTTTGCCAAGCTCAATAGTTTGTTGGTTGGTTAACATTATTTTCATGGAGATCCTCCTAGGACAGATACAGCATAGGGATAGATACACAGTAAAGCTCTCTCTACTCTTTTAAACTGAAAGTAAGGCTATTTTTGCATGGACCCGTCAAACACTCACTCTGTACTGTCACAAGGAAGTGTCTGTTCTACAATCTCAGTAGTTATTGCTATCCATGTTGTGATATTATTCCACGATCCACACAGGTCACACTCTGACCTCAGTTTGCTCGTTGATCACGAGGTGTGACATCCTGCTGCCCAAATTCATTTCATTTGGGCCCCTTACAGTGATTGGACAGAGGGGCCTTTCATTCCACCTATCTGGGCTAAACTGGGATGCTGATGGCAGTGGTGAAAGCCAGTAATGTTTGCTGAATGTGACCTTGCATGTGTGTAACATGTACGGCAACAGAAAGCCATTATTTTACGCCTTGTGTTAAAGGAAGACTCATACTTTGTGGAGTGAAGGGGAAGCCTGACATTAAATTGGACTTGACTTAATAAATGATTAATCTGCTGAGTGTGATCATTTAAATAACTGGTCACACTATAAATTTATGTGCTCAGAGTGTTATTTCACTAGCCTCGTAATTATAATTCGGTGCTTGTTAGACAATAGTAAGTTAGTTTGGAGTTCATGATCAGAAATGGAAGTTTTTTTTAACATTTAGTTTGTAATAAAATACATTAATCCCTTAAAAAAAAATTTTTTTTCACCTCCCCAGCTAAAGGCTTACTGAGTTATAGACCCACATATGAATGTGACCGCTGGCACAGTACCTCAGTTAATTTTCATCTTGCAATGTACCTGTGTTTGAAGATTGTTTGACTGTCCTGACATTAGCAGGCACGCTCAGACAAGGCAGGGTTCACTAGACAAGCATCAGGATCTTGAATTATTTTTCCTCTCCTGATCGTGTCCTGACACTCCCACCTGTAACAATGGTTGATATCGACACAGACCAGAGATTCTTTCCTTTCTTTCTGTGCGGCCCAGCGTTCGCTCCGCCTACAAAGAGGTTGATGCTGTTTGTCTTAAACAATGTGACGTTCTCCTGTTCAGCCAAGAGCAGGGGGGATTCATAATTGGCCACACAGTTGCATATTAATGTTCGTTTGCTTCCAAAACCCTTCCAAAGTTGCTCTTGACTTTAATTTGATGGTGTGGTTGGAAATACCTTTATCGTTTATTAAATATGGTTAAGTAGAAGGAAAAGTTACAGCAAGTTGGAAATCTGAACACTAGAGAGAGCAAAAACCAATTAAAATATCAGGCCTGAGTTCTTCATTGTAACTGGCCAATTCCACACCTTGAATATAAACCTAGCTTTCCCCTGAAAGACCTCTTGTATATTTCAATTTTTTTTGTTTTCATTAAACAAATAATTGCTGCAATTTATTGTATTCTACTGTGGCTTATCATGCCTTTCGTTTAGGAAATAGAAGAAAATCCTTTATAAGTCACAACTTTGACTTATTCTAAAGTGCAATGTGGTCAATTAAGCTCTTTCTAAGATAAAGTCATCGTAATACAGGAAATGCAGCAGCCAGTTTGTACACAAGATCACACAAGCAACAGTGAGATCATGACTATGTAATCTGTTTTAGTAATGTTGATCATGGGATATATATTGGCCTAAGACAGGAGTCAGCTCAGTTTTAACATGATTGAAATGTGGGCTCCCTGATAGTGCAACACTCCCTCAGTGCGTCATTGGAATGTCAGAGTTTTTGTTTCCAAAATATATTTAATTCATAAAATTTGTGAAAGAAAACTACATTGAAAAACATTTGCAAATTCTGAAAATTTTTAAGTGCAATAAAATTCAATTCGTGCTGGATACAATGTACTGTACATCATGTTCCAATCATTCAGTATTCATAATATTTGCAATGAATGTTCCATTTCTGGTATACAACTCGAGGGCAAAACGTTTCAGATTGGAAATTCTCAAAAGTGCAATTGAAGTAAACATTTCTCTGTTACACCATGTTCCACTTCAAGATGCATTTTTAATACTCTTGATCTTCACAATGCATGTTCTTTATAAGGGTTAGAGGCCAAGGGATGCTCTATTTTCCAGCTGTTTGGCATACCATGGCTGATGGACCTTAAGCAGTAAATTTTGCCCATCGTGCCTCTTCAGCAGCTGCCTCAATCCTCAGTATCTCTCACCTGTGGTACTGTAACTTTGGAATGTCCCAGGCTGCACCACTTGATTGAGGACAACTCTTTCCACTGGAAAACAAGTGAGCTTCAGGCAGATCAAAGGTGCAGTTGATGTTTGTCTCAGGGTGCGCTCTTGGGACCAACTATAGAGCAGAGTCCTGCTTCACGGAGCTCAAAATAAGCCTCATCAAAAACCACAGTGTGCCTTTCCAGATCATCTTTGCAAGGGCACTTGTTCAAAGCAGAGTCTTGTACCCACCACCCATTGGCAGTGCTGCAAGAGTTCCCCTGCTGACCCACGTCTAGGAATGCCTAGTCATATCTTTGTCATTGAATAAAAAAAACATTCCATGCAGTTCTTAATTACGTATGAAGAACCAGAAGCATGCAGTTGAGACAGAGCAAGACTCTGAGTCAGTGACAGCCGTATTGTTTAGGAAGCTGGCAAAGTGGAGTGTACTTTAGATAGCAGCAGTGACATACCTATGGTGGGGTTGGAGTTGGGCTAACATTTCCAAGAAAAGCATCTCTGACAATGCAGCAGCCCTGCAGGGTTAACTTCACTCACAATATTTTGACTGATGAGACTTGAACATGGAGCCACATCATATTTCAAATAACTTTTCCTTTTAAGTTTTGATCCATTGAAGTAACTTACTGTCTTCAGCATGTTGGGCAACACGCCTGAATGGCGCTGAGCAACTGAGAAAGGGCAGGTTTTGCACAAATGTGATGAGCTTCAGGGCAAAATGTTTTTGGCAAGTTACCAACGTACAAAAGGTCACATCCGATAAGAAAACAAAAACACCTGTCTACGTTTTAATTTGTTAAATTTTTTTCACGGGATCAGGTTTGGCTTCTCCTTTTACCAACCCCTGTAAAGAATTGTCATACACATACAAACAAACACATACACACAAAACAGCATCTTTAAGTTAGCAAGTTTTCCTCCTGTGTGCCCGTTGTGAGATTTAAATTCCACTTTTCTGGATTATTATCGCAAACGTCTAGATAACATAGCATATCAGTGTTTTTAGATTTTAAAAATGTTCTGGACTTATGTAACAGGGGGAAAAAATGCCATGGTTCAGAGGTGATACAAAACCAGTAAAAGTAGAAAAAAATGACGAGGAGTTAAACAGACTTTTGACGATGTTGATTGGTGAATGAATGGAAAGTGAACTGGTGGATTTAATTTTATGCAGAAAACTCAAAGTACTGCATTTTGAAGGAAAAATGTAAAGAGGCAATAGAAGCATGGAAAATAGGAGCAGGAGTAGGCTATTCAAACCTGCACCACCATTCATTACGATCATGTCAAATGATCCAACTCAATAGCCTGTTCCTGCTTTACTGCATATTTTTCAGTCCCTTTAGCCCCAGCTGCTATATCTAACTGCTTCTTGAAATTATACAGTGTTTTGGCCTTGACTGCTTTCTGTGGCAGTGAAATCCACAGGCTCACAACTCTCTGGGTGAAGAAATTTCTCTTCATCTCAATCCTACATGGTTTACCTCATGTCCTTAGACCATGATCCCCAGTTGTGGATTCCCTGGTCATTCAAAACATCCATCCTGTATCTACCCTGTCTGGTCCTGGTAGAATTTTAATGTTTCTGTGATACTTCTCCCTCACTTCTCTGAACTCCAGTGAATGTAATCCTAACTGATTCAATCTCTCCTCATACATCAGACCCACCATCCCAGGAATCAGTCAGGTAAACCTTCACTGTATTCTGTCTATAGCAAGAACATTCTTCTTCAGATAAGGAGAAAAACTGCACACAATATTCCAGGCGTGGTCTCACCAAGGCCCTGCACAATTGCAGCAAGACATCCTTGTTCCTGTACTAGAATCCTCTCAGTTTGAAGGCCAATGTACCATTTGCTTTCTTGACCACATGCAAGCTTACCTTTAATAGTTGATGTACAAGGACATTCCAGTCTTGTTGCACATTCCCCTCTCTCAGTTTACAGCCATCCAGATAATTTGACTTCCTAAATTTACTACCAAAGTAAATAACCTCACCTTTATCCTTATCTGCCAACATTTGTCAATTCAATCAACTTGTCCAAATCACACTGAAACATCTCTGCATCCTCCTCGCAGCTCACCCTCCTACCCAGCTTTGAGCCATCTGCAAATTTGAGATTTTACATTTAGTTCCCTCATCTAAATCATTAACATGTATTGTGAATGTCTGGGGTCCTAGCCTTAATCCCTGTGTTTCCCCACTAGAGACTGCCTGCCATTTAGAAAAAAACGTCTTTGTTTTCACTCTTTGTTTCCTGTTTACCAACCAGTTTTCTATCCATCTCCACGCACCCCAATCATTCATTATTTGTGTTATGATCATCATTGCCAAGACAAGCTTTGTGTTCCATATCTGTTTAGTTCATTTACAGCTACTGCAGTAGGGATTTGAACTTACATCCTGAAAACGGTAGCCTCTGCATTGCTCGTCCAGCAACATGGCCACTACGCCACTGCCTTCCCAGCAAACTAAATGGTCCCACTTTAAAGGGAGTGCAGGAACAGAGACACCTGGGGATTCACATGCACAAACCTTGAAGGTGTCAAGACACATGGCTATAGTCTCTAATAAAGCAAACGTAAGGATCTTTGACTTTATAAAACAAGTCACTGAGCAGCAAAAAACAAGCAGGTGAAGCTTTGAAACAACTGGTTAGCTCTCGATTGAATTATTATGACCAATTCTGAGCAGAAGCTAGAAAAACAATTTATTATAGTACCTTTATTGGAATAAAGTGTCCCGTAGAGCTTTTCAGGAATACATATAAAACAACAAGATGTCAGGGCCTTGGAGAGGATGCAGTGGAGGTTTGCCAGGATGGTACCAGAGATGCGAAACTTTGTTTATCTGAAGAAATTGAAGAAACTGTTGTTATTCTTCTTACAGCAGAAAATGTTAGTAGAAAATTTGATAGCTGTGTTCAAAATTATGAGGGGAATATGAACCTTCAATCAGGATCGCACTCCTGGATGTAGTCCGGTGATTTCCTTCTCCTTCTCCATTGACAATCAAACATGTGTGTGGATGTTGAGTAAAGACACAGTCAGGTTTGGTTTCTAACACACTCTGCAGTCGAATAGCTTGCTTAATATCAGCTTTCTAGTCCCAGAATACCCATTTAAACAAGGTGACTGAAGCTGTGGAACTATAACCCAGTTTGAGTCCATGTGTTAATCAGTCGGGGTAAGATTTTCTGGGGTGAAGAAGACTAGTGTTTCTTAACTCAGTTTGATCAGTTTTGTAACAATGCACAATAACTTTGTGAGGTTTGGTTGCCATACATATAACATTAGCATTTGGAAAATAAAGCAAAGCAGGCATATAATTTGTTCATCTTTTAAAATTTGACCAGTTCTATGTCAATATTTACTGAGTCCATCCAGATAACTGTTGCAAAATATTCCTCCTCCCTCTATTTGACTCATGCAGTTGATGGAGAACAGACAGTCTTGAGCAATAATAAATCTGGTTTGATGGTTATTTGGGCAGTCTGCCACTTACTGCAACATGACTGGTTTCATTACACTTTCCCTTGAGAGCAAGACAAGCACCTTTCAACCTCGCTGCTAAGCAGAACAGACCAAAACACTTTACCAAAACCAATTTGAAGGAAATGGTAGCAGCCATTTTGTGCAGAAGAAGATTCTCAGAACAACAGTTAAACGAATGTGGCCAGTTAATGTGGGAGTATGGAAATTAAAAGCAGGATAGGCCATTCTGCCCTCTGAGCCTGCTCTGCCTTCCAATAAGATTGTGGTTGCTCTGGGTGTAGAGTGAGCTCCACTTTCCTCTCTGTCCCCAGTAAACCCTGGACTGACTAGTCTATCAAACTACCTGACTCAGCCTGGATTAAAATAAATGACCGAGCCTCCACTACTTCATGGGGGAGAGAATTCCACAGATTAACAAAAATCTGAAAGAAAGTAAAGTTCTTTAGTCCATGTTATGAGAGGAATCTCTTCATGAATTGTGTTCCTTAGTTCTCAGCTCCCCACAAGAGGAAACATCTTCCCAGTATCCTATGGCACGGTGGCTCAGTGGTTAGCACTGCCACCTCACAGCACCAGGGACCCGGGTTCAATTCCACCCTCGGGCAACTGTCTGTGCGGAGTTTGCACATTCTCCCTGTGTCTGCGTGGGTTTCCTCCAGGTGCTTCAGCCATACTATTTTGCCCATAGTGTTCAGGGATGTGTAGCTTAGGTGGGTTACAGTAGGGTCTGGGTGGGATGCTTTGAGGTTCGGTGTGGACTTGTTGGGCCGAAGAGCCTGTTTCCACACTGTAGGGATTCTGTGATTCTATGATTCTTATCCAGGCCCTTCAGGATCTTGTATGTTTCAATAAGATCACATCTCCATTTTCTGACTTCTAGAATAAGACCAACCTGTTCAGCCTTTCTTTCAAAAGGAAAGTCCTTCATCCAGGAATGATATCAGTTCTGTGGCCTTCTTTTCATACACCTGTGTCTCTTTCCAAATAAGGAGACCAAACTTATACACATCACTCCAGGTGTGGAGTCCCCAAGGCACTGTGCAGCTAGCGTAAAACTTCCTTACTGTCATATTCCTTTTCCGTTGCAATAAAAGCCAACATTCCATTTGCATTTCTAATCACTTGCTGTATCTGGGCAGTAACCTTTTGTAATTTATGTATCAGGTCACAAAGATCCCCCCCTCCCCATTGAATTTTAGTCTAACAGATTTATTTGAAATCATAAGCTTTTGGAGCGCAGCCCGTTCATCAGGTGCAATGAGAGAGAAGCATGCAGAACATAGAGTTTATAGGCAGAGAGATCAAAAGATCATACAACGTGTGTGAGTGGAGTGTCAGATAATAAGTCTCTGCAGCTGACCAAGAGTGCACCTGATAAAGGAACTGTGCAACGAAAGCTTGTGATTTCACATAAATCTGTTGGACTGTAACTGGTTTCGTGTGACTTCTGAGTTTGTCCACCTCAGTCCAACACTGGCACCTCCACATCTTGACCACTGAGTTTTGTAATCTTAATTTAAATAATGTGCCTCTTTTCTATTCTTCCTCTCAAAGTTAACAAGTTGACATTTTCCATGTTATACTCCCAACTGCCAATTTCTTTTACCTGCTGACTTAACCTGCCTAGATCCATATAGAGATATACAGCATGGAAACAGACCCTTCAGTCCAACTTGTCCTTGCTGACCAGATATCCTACTTAAATCTAGTCCCATTTGCCAGTATTTGGCTCATATCCCTCTCAACCCTTCCTATTCATGTACCCACCTAAATGCTTTTTAAATGTTGTAATATACCAGCCTCCACCACTTCCTCTGGCAGCTCATTCCATACAAGCACCATACTAATCATGAAAAATTGCCCCTTAGGTCCCTTTTAAATCTTTCTCCTCCCACCTTAAACCTATGCCCTCTAGTTTTGATCACCCCCACTTCAGAGAAAAAACCTTGTCCATTTACCCTGTCCATGCCCCTCATAATTTTATAAACGTATATAAGGTCACCCCCTCAGCCTCCGATACTCGGAAAATAGCCCCAGCCTATTCAGCCTCTCCCTATAGCTCAAAGCCTCCAACCCTGGTAACATCCTCAAGTCTTTTCTGAACCCTTTCAAGTTTCACAACATCCTTCCTTTAGGAGGATGACCAGAATTGCACACAATACTCCAAAAGTGGCCCAACTGATGTCCTGTACAGCCACAACATGACCTCCCAACTCCTATACTCGATGCACTGACCATTAAGCACAAGCACACCAAACGCCGCTTTCACTATTCTATCTACCTGTGATTCCATTTTCAAGGAATTATGAACCTGCACTCCAGGGTCTTTGTTCGGCAGCACTCCCCAGGACCTTGCCATTAGGTGTATGTATCCTGCCCTGATTTGCCGTTCCAAAATGCAGCATTTATCTAAATTAAACTTCATCTGTTACTTTGTCATAACTTGCTTTTCTATCTATCTATCTTGGTGTCATGGACAAATTTAGCTAGCGTGCATTCGTTAAAGTCATTGATATAGATTGTACTTGAGTGTTGATCGAACATTAATGCCTGTGGCACTGCACTTATTACAACTTGCTAACTCAAAAAACCCTTCTATCCCGATTCTCTGCTTCCTGCTAACTAGCCAATCCTTTATCCCTGCTAATATGTAACCCCAACACCTTGTGCTCTTGTCTTGTGCAATAACTGTTGTGGTAACTAATCAAGTGCCTTTTGAAAATCCAAGCATTCTACATCTACGCAATTCCTTTATTCACCTTGCTTGATTCCTCCTCAAAAAACTCTAATTTGTTAGTTAAATATGATTTTCCTTTTTACAGAGCTATGTTGACTCTGATAGTTTAATTTTCTAACAGTCTTGCTATAGCCTCCACAATAATAGATTCTGGCAATTTCCCAGTGACCAGTTTGAGGCTACCTGGCCAATTGTCTTTTTCTGTCGCGTGATGAGTGTTGAAAAATGCAATAACAGTCTTCATGAGTGTTCTAGAATTTTGTTCCTGACTGCAGGGAGAATAGCGAGCTATCCAACAAACAGGTTTGTCTTTTACAGGTGAGGAAGGTGCAGATCTGCTAAGGGAGTGCTGCACTGTCAGAGGTGTCATCTTTCAGTTGAGGTGTTGAACTGAGGCCCATCTGCCTGCACGGGTTAATGTAAAAGATACATGACTACTACATTGAAAAAGAGCAGTGGAGTCATCCTCTGTGTTCTGGCCAGTATTTATCCCTCAATCAACATTTCAAAAAAAAAATGACCTAGACATTATCACATTGCACTTGGTAGGGATTTGCTGTGTAAATCAGCTTCCATATTTCCAACATGATAGCTGTGACTACACTTCATACAGTACTTAAATGACTGTGAAGTATTTGAGATGTTTGGTGGTCGTGAGAAGTGCTATGTTACAGCGATCCATCTTTTTAATATTTTCTCTAACACAGTGACATCCAAACTAGGACATGTATGTTCCCTGAAGACTGAAGTGCAGACAGTCTGGTTCTTCTTACATATAAATTGTGTTGCTTGGTTTGACTAGTTTCAGACTTGTTAAAGGCGAGAAAATTCTGACTCTGCCGTACAGATGCATTTAGAGTGAAGCCAGATGCATATGGTGAAGGAGGATATAGAGGGCCTATTGATAAACGAGCAAGGTGGGAGGACATGCAAGTAGAGCATAAACCCTGCATAAACGTGTTGGCCTGAAAGGACTGTTCCTGTGCCATATCTTCTGCAGAATTATGTTTGCCAAATAAACGCGCCCAACTTAATTATCATTGATAGTTGCGCTACGTAGGCCATTGTAAACTGATTCTGTCTTGTAATTGCTCCTAGGTACAGTTTCATAAACTACACCACTTACGTTTAGCACAGACCCGGGCACAGTATTATGGAGGATCGCTGCCCAACGTCAATCAGATTGGGAACAACGCAAACGACTTGGAGGTAACACCATTCGGGTACAACCGTTGCACTGCATCCAGCCCAGACTTTCTGCCACCAGCTCTGACTGTCACTAGTATTCTGTCCCCATTCTCCTTTTCTTACTTCACCGTGAGGAGAAAAGGTCAGTTGTTCTGTCTGCCTCTTTCTTTCCCCATATCTAACCTGAGCTTGTACCTATTCTGGGAGAGTTCTATGGAGACAGTAGAGGAAGCTTTACTTTCTGTGTAAAAGAGTAAAGGGAACTTTACTATGTTTATAACCTTGTGCTTTATCTGTCCTGGGAGAGACTGATGGGGTCAGAGCTGAGGGAGTTTTACTTTTCAGTTTGAAAGTGTAGAGGGAATTTTATTCTGTTTCTAATCCCATAATGTGCCTGTTCTGGAAGTGTTCGATGTGGTGTTTCATTTCTTGGCTGAAACAACACTTTCCTTGATATAGACATAATTCACAACATAAACACTGCAGAACTGCTGAATAAATGTTTTAATGATCTTGTTTGTATCAATAACCAAGTCATTTTGAGATTGTAATCTCATTTTGTGGATCAGTTGTCAGGTATGAACTAATTGAACTTGCCTCTAGCGGGTTGACATCACCTCCCTGATTAGATTACTGTGTGGTAATCATTCCCACATATTAGTGAATCCAGCAGCAGTGCATATCTGCACACTGTAATCAGTAAGCATTTCCAGGAAGACTGGTTAATTAAACCATGGCCACCTATACTTGTTTGATGTATATGTGAAATACATGGCAGTCATTCACGTTTTATTGACTTGCGTTCATTCCGTGAAGCCGTAGTGAGATCTAAGGGTCTGTTTTTATTTATTTGCAAAAAATATATTGAATTCATAAATTATTTGAGTACATTACAAAGCAGTTCAAGTCAGCTATTGCAGAAAATACAATCAAATGTATCATTTTTCACTTGAGCATTGCACTCCTAGATGCCTCTATCCCAATGCAAAATTGGAACATGTTCCAATTAATATTCTTTGGAACATTGCAGCAGGCTCAGGAGAGAAGTGTTAGCATGAGAGTAAGGTGGTTTATTGAGATAACAAACCTGTTTTGGATAATTCCTACGGACAGAACAGAGAATTCTGGATGAGGATGGGTTGCGTTTTGAGCAGGATGATGCACGAGAGGGAGAAAGATGTGGAGACAATTGAGAACATGGTTCTGGAGATGGGAACATGTGACAGGGGCGTTGGTAATGAAATGATTTAAGAGCGACAGTGGGCAAGGTTTTAGAACTTCAAGTGAGTGAACTAAGTTAGTGGGTGGTGTCAGTTTGGAATGGTGGGGGGCTACTGTTTTTAATTAATGGTGTTTTTCCACTTAAGACATGACGTTAGGCTAATCTGTGATTAAATTCGGAGTTAATTTTTCCAATGACTTAATGTTGTGCCAAATAATTCATGTACTTTGAGTCATTAATGTGTTCTATGAAGTGATGCCAGTAGCAAATATTTCTGGAGGTGATCAGATTCATGGTGTATTCCTGAGTAGGACAACATATAATTCAGCCACACAAACCAGGAAGAGCCCCACCCTTGACCCTAGCCTGCCGTAAGAAACCAATCACTGCTAGCGGACTGCAGTTGAACTTGGGAGGGATCTAACAAATCTTTCTGCTGATTCATGAGTTGCATCGAATGGGAAGTGTGCGTGTTAGATGAATCCATTTTCAGATTTGATTGTGATGCTTCCTGTAGTAGAAGACCCTGCTGATCTTTGCAATCACAGGTCATACCTGAAGCATGGCCACCTGGTTGAGGTGCCAGCAGGTACTGTTGGTGTCCTGTTGTGTTACAGCAACCCCCATAGATCATAGAATCCTTACAGTGTGGAAGCAGGCCATTCAACCCAATGAGTCCACAGTGCTCCTCCGAAGAACATCCCACCCAGACCCACCCTCTCTACCCTCTCCCTGTAACCCTGCATTTCCCATGAACATCCCTGGCAACTGCAATTTCCCATGGTCAGTCCAGCTAACCTGCACATCTTTGGACTGTGGGAGGAAACCTGAGAATCCAGAGAAGTACCATGCAGACACAGGGAGAACGTGCAAACTCTACACAGACAGTCCACCCAGGGTGGAATTGAACCAGGGTCCCTGGCTAACTACTGAGCCACTGTGCCACCCATTAAATAGGAGTAGACTGTAGAAAAGGATGGGGAGGGCAGTATATGACACAGTGGCTTCCAATAGCATCCAATGAGTTTTACTGCATCAGGTTCAATTTGCTTAGGTTGGATTCCAGTATTCAAATCAGTGTGATTTAGTAACCCTGAATTTAACTAACAGGGCGGTCAGAGTGACTGCAGTTAACAGGATAAGCTACATGCTGTCTTTGGAAACGACACTGACATTTTATGGATTATAAAGGAAATTGACAAATTGTAAGATTGGGAAAGTTAGTTAACAGGGAAGCTAATGGCAAAATTATTAACTTTATATAATGGAGTAGGTTCCCAGGAAAGACTAATGGAATCATGAAGCAATTGGTTTTGTTTCTCAGAAAAGAAGGGATTGAGGGATGAAGTGGTAAGGTTGAGGGATGTGGTGGGTATTGTGGCTAGGGGATGTGGTTAGAGGGTGGGTGGGGTGATCCCTAGCTATTCAGTGAAAACAGACCTTGTTGGCCTTGTGACTTCTAATCTGCTGCTTTAACTCCGTCTCCCTATTTTATAGTAATTATAGAACCATACAGAACAAGTGAAGGCCATTGGGCCCATCATGCCTCTGTCCGCTCTTGTAAGTTATACCGAGGTGCCTCTGTATGAAATGGAGTAGCCACATCTTCTGTTATGTCCTGCAGCACTGAAGTTGCACCTTCACCTAGTATCCTGTTCAGTTGTGCGGCAGTTCAGGACTTTTCAACTTCACATTAACCCTGGTATTTCTTGAAATGCCTTTCCTTTATAGCATTCTTTTTTAATTGCAGTTTTCCTCTCTGTCCAAACACCTCCATTAGTGTCACACTGGGTAAAGATATTGTGTGAAAATTATAAAGATATTTTACAGGAATTGTAAATACCGGTGATTGGCTGATGTTCAGAGTCTGATGTGTGACAGGACCATGTGTATTTGTGTTTTGGTTATATACTATCAATTAAACTGTGGTGATTCAAATTCTGACAGACGTGGAGAAGCTAAGCTGAAATAAACTGGAGAAAAACAAACTGTAAAGCAGGAAACACAGATTCCAGTTCTGTGGAGAGAAAAACAGAGATTCCCAAGGTGGCACAGTCTCCTGCTGGAGCCGGGAAGAGATTAGACAGTGTATTCAACAGGGACCTAGGTAGCGTTATGACTGAAGGAGTGCATGGATAGGAGAGAGGTGAGATGGGATTGTTTCTTTTAGCTGAACTTCCCCACCCTTAGAAGCTGCTTACTTGACTTGGAGTGAGCAATTCCAATACAATTGTTGCATTGTTGAGTGATTTAAGAGCCAGTAACTCTGGTTTTGTCTGTGGACTCAATATCAGTTATCACCATACCATTTCAGAGTTCTGTGGGGTGGATCTTGTGCCAGGTGAACAGCAAAAGGCATCATAATTAGCATCAATCTCATTGAGCTAGGAGATGCAGTTAGTTAACCAACCCCCTACTAGAAAGTGCATACCATGGAGATTGAAACTGTACTTTACTGCAGTAAAAACAAACGATGCTGGTGAAACTGAGCAGGACTCCTTTTCGGAGTCTTTGGACTCAAAAGTTTACCTCTGTTTCTCTCTCCACAGATGCTGTCAGACCTGCTGAGTTGCCCTAGCACTCTCTGTTTTTATTTGAGATCTCCAGCATCTATAATATTTTGCTTTCATTAACTCTCTGTGCCTTCCCTGCTCAAATGGTACTACAGTGGCACCATTTGGGTCTATATCCTACAGAATATACTCCTCGAGGAGAGAAGAGGCTGATCAAAGGAAGTGAAATCCATGGGATTCCTGGTAGTCGCTAGCTGAGAGAGTTGTATACTAGGAGTGTACATACCAGCTACATTGGTGAATGTAATCACTAAATTGCCGTCTGCTATTATGTGGCAGAAACTGGTGTCCTTGAGAAGGTCACTGGGTTTGAGCTGTGTCATCTCTATCTCTGTTTACTGTCCCCTACTGCCTGCTTTCATTTGTCCTGTTCAAGGTTTCTCTGTTTGTGTTCTGCTGCTGCCCTTCCCCCTTGTCTCTCTTTCTGAGTATGGAGTTAATTATCAAAATATCTTTGAGCAGGACACCGCTGAGATTACAAAACACCACAGTTCTTAAAGGCACAGGATGTCTGAGTTTGTTGTTGCAAAACCATTTTAACTATAACGATGTTCTGAATTTATCCTTTGATTTTTATCAGCTTGTCTAAGTTGGTAGTGGTTTCTCTTCTGAATTCGTATTCATTGGGTTCACGCTGCATTCCAGTGACTTCAGCACACTCTGAGGACCTACTTCTAGTAGTCAGGAAGTACTGCATTGTCAGAGCTACTGGTTCAGGCATTAAACAAAGGCACTCCCTGTTCAAGTAAAGTTTACCAAAGTCTTGGATAACAAGGCGTGGGGCTGGATGAACACAGCAGGCCAAGCAGCATC
>JAHRHZ010000080.1:21171941-21203498 GCA_024137785.1 Ginglymostoma cirratum | reverse complement strand
CCTGACAAACATTTACCTGTCACTAACAACACTACATCATCCAAAATGTAACTCTGTAAGACTGAGAATCAAACACTGGAGCCTCTCTATTCTGTGTCTTTCTGACCAGTTAGTCTCGCTAAGATTTGGAGGAATGGTGTTGGGGTTAGAGGGATTTTATCAGCCTGGCCCTGTATAAGTGTGGAAGTTCAATCACACATTTGCAGTCCTGGTAATTTGTGTGAAGATGAGGTACAATTGCCCAGGTTGCCAGTTTTGCACATTGTACATTGATGGGCTGCAAAGCACAGTTGTACTGAGTGTATTACAGTGATAATGAACAAACTCCAAACAATATAAGCTGAGTTGAGAACGGTCGTATAGGTCAACAGTTGTTACATCTGCCTTCCCATGAAGTTGAAAGATGTTGAAAGCATTGTTTTTTCAGGGTGTTTCTTGCAAGGTGGCATCTGGACAAAGATGCTTTTCTGTATGACAGTTCAACATGTATATGAACATATGAGTTAGAAGCAGAAATAGGCCATTCAACCCCTTGTGCATGTACAACCATTTGATAAAATCATGACTGATCTGATTGTGACTTCAGCTTCTCCTTGGACCCGTAATCAAGAATCAATCTAACTCGGCCTTAAAACTATTCAATGACCCAGTCTTCACTGTTCTCTAGAGAAGAGAATGCCAACCCTCTGAGGGAAAAAAAATTATCCTCCTGTCTACATTAAATGGGAAACCCCTAAATCGTGTCCCTGATTTCAAGAATCTCCCACAAAGGGAAACATCCTTTCAGCATCTACCATGTCCAATTCCTTCAGAATCTGGAGTGTTTCAGTGAGCTGGCCTCTTGTACTTCTAAACTCCTACTGAGACAGACCTCACCTGTCCAACTTTCTTCATGGAAAAACATCTCATTCATCGCAGGAATCAGTTACATGAACCTTATCTAAACTTCTCATGCAATTCCCCTCCTTTTCATATTCCATCCCCCTTGCAAAAAAATGCCAACGTACTATGTGTCTACCAAGTCACATTGCACTGGAGTATTCATGCACCAGGACCCCCAAAGCCCTCCGTATGTTCTGGTTCTGTAATTTCTAACCATTTAAATAGTACTATTTAATATACTATACTATTCTATTTGTTCTATGCTTTTCTACTCTTCCTGTCAAAGTGAACAAGTTTGCATTTTTTTTTCACATTCTGATACTCCATCTGTCAAATTTTTGCCCACTCACTCAATTATCTTTATCCATTTGCAGACTCCTTATGGCCTCTTTACAACACACTTCCCTACCTATCCTTGCGTCATCAGAAAATTTATCAATGTACATTCAGTCCCTTCATCCAAGTCATTGATACAGGAACTACCTCAAGTTTGAGCTATTTGCTTCAGGTGTGCCTTAAGAACCCATGAACTGCACATGATCCCTGCCCAACACAGAGGAGCTGGCACTGGAAGTTGATTGCTTCAGGCTCTGTGTAAAGTTGCTGCTGCTGTATGGTGTACACAGTGTTGTCACTGGAGACAACTTTATATTTGTCACTTGTCTAGCCTGGGTGATGTGAGAGCTTTGCATGTGGAGAGCAGCCAAAATGTCACAGGCATTGATGTATTATGTATGTTTGCCTGGTTTTTAATGCAGGAGCTGGTTCCCACGGAGACTGGGTATGTATAAATGCAAAGGAGTTATGTGCTGGTCTGTCTCGTAAGTCCAGGATAGAAGGTGGCGCGATAGAAACCTGAACTTTACTGTAGCAGCAGATGTGTCACCCAAGCACACCTGTCCACTGCAGGGGCTTTTTCCTGATCCTTATTAGCAAGTTCAAGAAGTTTGAGAAGTTAAGAAGAGGTGTGGAGTCTAACTAGTGCCGCACTGTCCCTGGGCTTTCAGAATCTAGGATCACCAGCTCACGAGTACCATAGTTTGAAAGCCTTGGGGTACCAACAGGGTGAGAAAAGTGCCTCAGTGTTTCTATCAAGTGGAACATTGTGTGTGCATGCCATTTTCACACAGTTCATGTAAAATGGGAAAAACATCCTGCTCCGTACGCTCATTTCCAAACTTAGGCTATGTTCAGAAAACGTATTATAACCCAGGAGAGTAATACAGATGCTTTATCAGTCGGCTGTGATAAATTGAAGTGACAAATTAATGGTCTGTTTTGGTGTTGCCTGCTCCCAAAGTGTGCTTGGTGCGTTGTCAACATCAGCTTACTGGCTTGTTAGCTGTCAGTGGGCATGTAATCATATAACCCAATGTGAAGCAACTGAAAGGACTGCATAGGGAGTCCATTACTGTACTTCAACATGTACACTCTTCCAAAATGATGAACTCAGTGACGTTGTTGAGAATCTATTCACAGTAGCCTGACAAAGCTCTTCTTATGATCAGACCAGTCCTGGTGCAGGAATGATCCAGTATTGAGTTTGATCTGTGGTGGTACTGAGCTTTTCCAGGCTTGGCTGTTGCTGATATTTTGTTACAGTTTGCAGTCTCCCTGAGATACAGTTCCTTGGATGGGATATCTATTCATCTGGGAATAAATAAAGCATTGTGGTATTCCTTTTCCTTGATGTTGCAGTGTGATTGGTGTCCCTGGAGACTGTTGCATAACCTAAACTCGTTTTCAAATTCTGCATGATTACACTTAGGCACCTTTGTAACCTTCTTCATTGCTGGAGCATTCCAAGATCTCGCCTCCAGATCTGATCTCTTATGCATCTCTGATTTAATTCTCCACCATTAGTGACTGTGACTTCAGCTGCCTTGGTCCTAATCTTGAGACAAAACAAAGAACTGTGGATACTGGTGTCTGAAACAAAAACAGAGACTCGGCAGGTCTGGTAGCACGTGTGGGAAGAAAGCAGAGTTAATGTTTCAAGTCCAGTGACTCTTCATCAGAACTGTAAGCAGTTAGGAAAAGAGTAGTATTTTATGCTGAAGAGTAAGTTGGGGGTGAGGGGAAGGGGAGAGGTGAGCAGATTGGTGTGGATGGAGCCCAGAGAGAGAGCGAGAGAGAGAGATGAAAAGGGTTGGTAAACAAGAAGATAACAGATGGCAGCCCATAACAGAAGAAAAAATTCATAAGTGACAATCTTGGGAATTCTTTCCCTAACCTCTCTTCTTTGCTATCCATTTATGAGGTACTTTTTAACACCTACATTTTTGACCAATCTTTTGGTCACCTGATCTAATACTTGCATATGCTGATTGATGTCAGATCATGTCTAACTATGATCCTGTGAAGCACCTTGAGATCCTTCAGCACTTTTGAAGGCGATATATAAAATCCAGATTGTTGATGTTGTGCATGGTTGAGTGACTTGAATCAGTTCACCTGCATAATATTGAGATGACAAGGTGTGTGTTGTGTCCAGGTATAGAGTAACCTGCTGTCACTATGTTATCAGCGTGTTGCTATCCACATTGTGCTCTCTGTGGGGGACACAATGGAATTTGTCCTTTTAAATGTGACTTGGAGGCGATTGTTGGTAACCTATTGATCAGTGTAGAGAGATAGTAGGCAGCATTTTAAAATTCTTTTTCTTTCTCTCTTGCCACCCTCAGACATCATTGCATCCCACTCTGGATTCTGCACGAGGAACGCGGCATCATGGTTTGGTGGAGAGGGTTCACAGAGACCGGAGTCACATGATATCACCTCGCCGACGCCAGCCTGCAGTGGATAAACATGGCCGACAGATATCCTTTGCATGTGTTCCCCTCACTTCCCAGGCCTACATTTATATTTGTAGAATTTCATTTTTGTTTTCAGTGAAGCGTGATGTTAGATGTGCGAAACCTCTTTTCTGCTATTTTAAATGATACGCATGAAACTATCTATCCTTCGAAAAAATGGTTCTGGTTGTGTTTATAAAGAGCACTGTGAGCTGTGTAACACAGGAGTGAACCTCAGGATTACAGTGCTGTTACTGCCAGTGATGGCAGTGGGAGCAGTTTAAGGAGGTCTGCACACTGGAAAATAAATTAGAGGGACTACTGACCTTTGTATTCCCAGGAGTGATCCAAATTTGGAATGCATTGCCTGGAAATGTGGTGGTGGCAGGTTCAGCTGAGGCATCCAAGAGGAAATTAGATGACTATTTGGATAGAAACAATGTGCAGGCCTACAGGAAAAAGGTAGGAGATTGGCACTTAGACAAAATACTCAGAGAGCCGTTGCAGATACAGTGGGCTGAATGACTGCCTCCTGCACCACAGCGTTCAGTGACTTCCTCCTCCTTCACCATGCTAGATTATGGGAGATTACAGCATAGTGCTAATGTCACTGGACTAGTAATCCAGTGACCCAAACTAAACTCTGAGGACATTATTTCAAATCCCACTGTGGCTCCTGGTAGACTTGAAACTAAATTAATGAAATAGAAATTAAAAAGCTAGTCTCCAGTGATGGTGACTATGTCATTAAAAACCCATCTAGTTCATTAATTTTATTTACAGGAAGGAAATCTGCTATCCTTACCCAGTCTGGCCTACGTGTGACTCCAGACCAACAGCAGTAGCATTGACTCTTAGCAACCCTCTGAACTCACCTGGCAAGCCATCAAGGGAAAATAATGATGGGCAATATCCCATGAAAAAACCAAGACAAGAAATACACAACTTTGTGCTCTGTTTCCTGCTTTCACTCATCTTATCCGGGTATTTAAATCTGAGGAACTCCTCAGTTATTCACACACTCCCCTTTAGTTCGCAATCCACAGCCTTTTAGAACTCAGTCTTGGTGTCAGTTGAGCTCCTGTTCTTGAATTGCATTGAGTTCTTTCTTCTGCTGAAATGCGCTCTTAACTGAGCCTTCAAAATAGGTTTCTCTGGTAATTCTCAGTATGGACTAACCCAGCAGACAAAGTGGAAGAAAGGACCCAAAACCTTTCTGGAGTGAGCTATTGCTATGTGATCAAATAGTTCGTTGTTTACAGTAATTTGAAAGGCTTAAAAATTGTTTGTGAGTGAAACCTGATCTAAATGCTACAGAATTTGAGGTGCCAGCCTCCCTAATAGGTGTAGCCCTCCCACGTCTGAGTGAGAAAGTTCAAGTCCCACTCCCAGACCTACTGTTGCAATTAAGGCTATGCAGCACTGAGGGTGTTCTGCATTGTCAGAGCCATTGTCTTTCAGGTGAGGGTTGAAGCCTGTTTTGGCTGTGGAGTAAATGTTAAAGATCTCTATTCAAAGAAAAGGAGAGAGATTTTTTTCAGGCCTGTTAGTGTGTCAAGCATAGAATCATATAATACTGAAGAGGCTGTTTGACCCATCAAATCTGTACTAACAAATGAGCTGAATCAACACAAGTCCCACTTTCCAGCACCAAGCCCACAGCCTTGAATGGCCCATAACCTTGGCAGTAGCATCATGCTAATACCTCCTACTTGAAACCCACACATTTAGTTCATGCCTTCAGGCATTGAAATTTTAGTTTCTCACAACCTTTACTACCCACTTAAGCTCTGAACCAGGGACTTCCTGATCTGGATGTTTCAGATCTAAGCCATCCATACCTAAATCCATGCTCTGTAATTTGTTCAAACTATTAGCTTGAAATTAAGAGTTGTGGGCTTGACTGCTGTGACCTTGGCCACTTAATCTCTAGCATCAATTCACTGAATTTTTACGGTGCAATAAGTTTTAATCTCGGAAACCTGTGATACAGAAGTAATTGAGTGCAAACTGACCCGATTCAGAAGAGAAGCAAAGGACAGTGGAAAAGTCTACTGTATTGTTTCCTGTGTTCAAGTGCATCTGCCTCCAGCTGCCTGAGATATTTTACACTGCGTACTTGATAGCAACCTACAATTTAGCAGGTTCAATGAGGAGTTAAGCACATTTTAAATAGAGTTTTGGAGCTTTGGGAATACCCACTGCATCACACTGTCATTTTCTGTGGTCACACACTAAATCTGTTATCTTTAACAGAAAGGTTTTGCATTTCCACAGGGCTTTCATGATATTGGGATATTTCAAAGCATTTTACAGCCAGTTATGTAGCGTGGTGGCTCAGCGGTTAGCACTGCTGCCTCTGTGCAAGGGACCCAGATTCGATTCCAGCCTTGGAATTGATGTCTGTCTGGAGTTTACACGCTCTCAGCATGTCTGTGTGTGGGTTTCCTCCACGACCTCTGATTTCCTGTCAAAGTCCAAAGAAAACATCGGATTTATGGACATTTAGAGATTAAAAATTGTTTAGGGACAGTCAGCATGGTTTTGAGTGAGGAAAATCATGTCTGACAAATTTGATTGAGTTTTTTGAGCAAGTTACCAAAAAGATTGATTGAGAGCAGAAAAGTAGACATCATTTACTTGTTGAAACTGTTGATGTATCGTCACTGTTATAATGTAAGAAATGTGGCAAAAGTACAGAAAGCTCCTACAAACAGCACGATCACATTCAGGTTGTTATTAAAGGGATTCATTTTGACCATGACTTCAGGGGGAGTTTCCCCCACTCTTCTTTGAAATAGCACCATGGGAATATTTGCTTCTGCTTGAGAGGACAAGCAAGATCTGAAAGATGGTATTCTTGGCAACGTAGCATTTCCCCCAGGACTGCACTGAAATGTCAGCCTTATTTGTGCAGTTGAAATGTCTGGATTGAGGCTTGAATCACTAGCTTCTGTCATGGAAGCAAGAGTGCTACCCACTGAGCTAAGACCCCTTTTATGAAGAATGCTTCATGTACTGTCTGAAGAGAATGTCTCATTGTCCTATCCGCACCTCAAGGTAATTTTAGCAGTAGGTAAGTGCACTGCCAGGAGAGCACCAGGTACAATTCTGGATCACTTCTAGGTTAGTTAGCCACTGCTGGGCAACAGTAGGCTTCAGCATCTGTGAAGAAGAAAATCAGATCTTGCATACAGTCAGAGTTTAACAACTTCTGCTGGAGAGTGTGTATGTGCCAGTGTTGACAGGCTGATTACAGTGGCTTTGTGCAGTCCTGATTTTGTGAGATTCTATTTGTACACACTAGCCTTGCAGGAAAGGGAACGCTAGTTGAGGTTTTCCCTAAGCTCACAGCATCCACAGACGCCTTCAAGTTATGTCTATTTGTTATTGAAAAGACACTTTGATATGATGACTTTACTTTTGATGGTGAGAAATGGGTTATTTTTGGAGTACTTTTGTGTTGCGTGTGTGAGATGCGTGACTGCTAAAACATTGTCAAGTGGCAGTTCCTGTTGAGTTGGGGTATGGTAACCAGCATTGAATATTATCAGCTCCATAGTGTGAAAATGATTCGGCTCTTCTGGTATTCTGCTGTTGGATCTGGTGATTGACGATCAGTTCAGTGCCTTGTGATGTTTCTAAATTAACTGCCACATTTCTGGTAACTTTGACATTTTCACCAGCTTCTGTTGAATGACCTGTTGTCAACATAGGCCACCCTAGTTGAGGCAAACACCTCATTGTCCTGATTCACACTGTGCAGCAAGAGCATGTTTTGTGGAGGTAGTGATTAACAGGGGGTTTAATGCCTGGCCTGGGACAAGCAAGGTGATCTCCACAAAGCATGGATGCTTTTCCAGAGAAATCAGCCTTCCCAATCCTGTTCACAAACACAAGCATGGCTTGTGGTCATGAAGAAAGGACTGGGTAATTGAGTTCAAGTCCCACCATGGTCACTTGTGAAGTTGTATATTGTATTGTGTAGTTGTAAATCTGGTGCTTCACGCACTGGCAGTTATTTCACTCAAGAAGGGGAGCGTGATACCTAAACTCACAGTGCAACAAATTAATTGCATTGTTGGTCAGTGTGAACTAATGCATTTTTATCGAAAGAATAATGAGACCATACATATCACAGGTAGACAGGGTAGTTAAGAAGGCATTTAGCACACTTACCTTCATTACTCAGACCTTTTGAGTATAGGAGTCAGGACATTGTGTAGAGGTTGTACAGGACATTGGGAGGCCCCTTCTGGCGTACTGTTTGCAGTTCTGGTTGCCCTGTTACAGAAACGATATTATTAAATTGGAGAGGGTTCAGAAAATATTTTACCAGGATGTTGCTGGGAATGGAGAGTTTGAGACATAAAAATAGACTGGAAAAACTGAGACATTTTTCACAAGCGTAGGAGGTTTAGGAACATTGATAAGGTGAATGACAAAGTCTCTTCCCTAGGGTAGGGGAGTTCAAACTAGGGGCATATTTTTAAGGTGAGAGGAGAAAGATTTAAAAAGGACATGGGGGCAACATTTTTACGCAGAGTGTGGTTCGTGTATGGAATGAACTGCCAGAGAAAGTGGTGGATGCCAGTACAGTAACAACGTTTGAAAGACATTTGGATAAGATCATGAATAGGAAAGATTTGGAGGAATATGAGCCAAATGCAGGCAGGTGGGATTAGTTTAGTTTGGGAACATGGTCGGTGTGGACTGGTTAGACTGAAAGGTCTGTTTCCATGCTATGACTCTGTATACCTCTTGAAGAATAGAATGCCTAACTGGAAATAGAGGAGCAGATGAATCTCATGGGTGGTATGGATGCACAAATCGCCAAAACTAGTGAAACAAGTTAATTTTTTTAAAATTAACCAAGCAATTCAGATTCCTGGCAGGTCAGAATTGAAAAGCAGGCAGGCTATATTGAACTTCTTTAAAATCCTTGTTAGACAGTGCTGAGTGCTGTGCAGTTCTGTGTTCCATAATACAAAAAGGATATAATGGCACTAGAGAGAGTGCAAAAAAAATGTACAAGAATTGTGCTAGAATTGAGAGGATATAACATCAGAAAAGGTCAAATAAGCTGCTCTTGAAAAAGGGAAGATTAAGTGTGTCTTATTTTAACAATGGAAGGACAGATATAGAGATGCTTCCATTTATGAGGGAGATCAGAACTGGGGACTAGAAAGATAAGGCATTCCGAATAAATTCACCTGGGAAATCAGGGGAAGCTTGTTTACTCAAAGAGTATTGAAAATGTGGAACTTGCAACCACATGGAGAAGTTGAGGCAACGTACATAGATTCATTTATGAGGAATCCAGATAAGCTAATGAAGGTGAGGAAGTTGACTGGTTTTCTGATTGAATTAAATGATGAGAAGGAGGCCCCAATGAAGTATAAATGCCAGCAGTAGTCAGGCTCAATGGCTTGTTTTCATGTTGTGATATTCTTTGATAGCATATCCCAATGGGCTGATGAAGATGAAAATCATTTATCCAGGGATGTATGCCTTAAAGTGAACATGAAACAGGACCTGGACTCTCAATAGGAGGATAATGAGTTATTGGAGGACAAGACTTAACAATTGGAGTGCGTGGAACCCGTGTCACGGTGAACATAAATCACATTCAATACTTTAGTGACTAAGAATGTGAGTCCCTCATCATTGGGAATTCCTGTATCATGGCTATATTCAATGTGATGAGGAATATTGACAGGATATTCTGGTTCATTGGCATCTCCAAAACTTAAAAACAACTCAAGATAAAATCTTATTCAGCGGAGCTGTCGGTTTCACAGATCTGTGTGATTTATCATTAAGTCAGATCTTTGACCTATACACACGTACATGCTGTTCCTGTCTCCCTTTCTGACAGCACTTTGCTCCATCTGATAAGATCTCCATGTGTTAATACCAGCTTCCTGCAATTTTTATATTTTGGTCTCCACTCCCTAACTTAAAACAAGTTTTTTTACATAGAAATTTGTGATCAAACGAAGGTTTTTTTGGCCCATGCTCACGATTGAGGGATATCAGAGCTTGGGAAACAGACAATCTTTCTTATGTAAGTCAGACACTTCCAGGCCAGGTACAGCATACATCTCCTACAAGATAAAGCTCCCTTTCTATATTGCCCCTTCATGATTATGGTATCATGCTACTGGACTAGTGATCCAAAATTCTAGCCTAATGATCTAACTAGGCCTATTTAACTTGCGCCAGGTCACCCTGGGAAATTTACATTCAGCTAGTTAAATAATCTGGAATTAAAAAAAGCTAAAATCAGATTTTCTTCACTTGTGGCCCAGACCTTCAATCAATGTGGTTGACTCTCAACTGCTCTCTGAAATGGCCAGTTAAGACACTCCATTCTGTTACACTGCTGTACATAATACTAAAGACGAAAACCAGCCAGACCATCCAGCAACGACCAAGTGCCACACTGCATATTTATGCCAAAATTAGAAGAGCTGATCTCGACTATGCAAAGGACAGCCTTATAATCCAACTCCCAGAATCTTACATTTTAGCCAAGGTCTGACACTGTTCCATCACTGTTCTTGGGAATGTCTTGACCTCCTGACCAAGTATACTGCGTGAAATGTTAACTGTTAGTTGCCTGCCTTGGCTTAGTGTAACTCTCTTACTTCAGTAGAAACATTCTGAATTTAAGTTTCATTGCAGAGACTTGAATGTGCAGTCCAGGTTATCACTAGCAGTGCAGCACTGAAGTAGGACTCCAAAATATTTTCGATGAAGTATTAAAGTAAAAGAAAGCATAATAAATCCTACGACCAGTATTTCCGAGAAGAACGGAGGAGTTCTGGTGTCCTTGGCAAATGTTATTGTCTGTCAGCCAACACCTGAAATGGATTATCTGTTCACTATCACATTTCTGTTTGTGGAAGTTTGCTGTGCATAATTTGGATCCTGCATCTTCTACATCATAGCATTGACTTCACCTCAAACAAAAACTGTGCTTTGAATATCCTATGGCTGTGAAAGGTGCTAGAGGTATGGACACTACTGCTATGAGCCAAGAAACCTGGGTTCAAGTCCCACCTGCTCCAGACATGTATAATAACATCTCAGAACGGGTTGATTAGAAAATATGGAAATGCAGATCTATCTGTCTTCCTGATTTTCCCCATTCAGCCCTCAGAAGTTCATCGTATTTTTCTGATCTGGCAATTTAGAACAATAAGTTGCTGAACCAGACTCAAACCTACACTGTTTGATTGAATTCAGAAGTAAGACAAAGCAAGGTTTTCTCTCCTTTTGTTATCCCCATTACTGCCCACTTCTTTGTGTGTCTCTCACTGTGGCTGGCCGATGGGCAGCCCTCCTTAGTTTCGCAAGAGGTTCAAACATAGGAGAACAATGTGGTCAGCTCAGTGTTTCCCAGACTCAATCCCATAGTCCTATTCTCAAGCAAAGACAAAGTCACCCCAGTCCAACACCGGCACCTCCAAATCGAGCAATGGAGTCACAGAAACCGATTAAAGATTAGAGGCAAGACTTCCTCTCGTGTTAAGGGGCAGGCTCTTTGATTGACTAACCTCTCGATCAGCTAGGACGAGCTCACCTACGTTGGTACAAATGGAAATCAAGCTGGACCCTCCCATGCTTGGGTAATTCCAGTACTATAGTGGGGAACGCATTTCTCAGTTGAATGGGAGTCGGTGTGGTGTTTATTATGCTATGTGCTCAGCACATTCAGTTTTCAAACATTGGTACAGTTTTTGATTGTAAGTGATTTAAAAAAAAAACAGTTCTGGTGTACTATTATGTACATCAATTCCTTACTTAGGAAACAAATAGGTATTGAGGTATTTTAGCTTGTGCTGTGAGTGGATGGTGGGGCCAGAACAGTGACTTGTTTGTATACGAGCTATTAGAAGACAAGTTGAACTTTGGGATCAGACTCTTGGCGTGTGCAAAACTGACGGTATCACGGAGAGACTTGAACATCCATTACTTAATCTCAGCAGAAAAAAAGGCACTTACATTTGAATGAGCTTTTGGAGGCAGTGTTTAAATAAGCAGCTTACTCTGAAGTTGCTACAGTGGCTGTGGACAGATCCTGTTAAAACAGACACATCTCAAAAGAGGTTTCACAATGTGATTTGTGCGTCCGTCTGTGGAGGAATAAAGGAGAAAATGAGTCCAGTTCACTAATTGGTGATTTATTATGTATTTGAAGTAATTCAGTAATCTTGATGCAGTATTTCCTGCAAGGCAGCAACTCACTGTTTATGTTTGCCCAGAAATGTATTTTCAAGGAACTAAGGTTTCTGTAAATGCAGTGCAGTATCTTGTACTTGTATCTCTGTTATTTAACCTGCATGTGTTAACTGCTGAACTTTGCCATTCAAGCCATGTGTGTTCAGGATTTGATTCGGCGTTTCACAGATGAAAGATGTTTTGTAGGTTCTGAAGCTATTTAATTCTTTCTGTTCCTTCTCTTCAACATCTCTTGGCGAGGAATGATTAATCCACGTTTCCTGCCTTGCTTGTTGTGGCCTTTATTCATAAATTCCATCAACAGTTGCAGTTGTCGGAGACTGGGATAAAACAGAGGAGATCACTTATTCGCCAAGTCCATATCGTGAGAGAAAGTGCCAAGCTAAATATAAATAGGGTCTAGAGTTATGGATATTGCAGTGAGTAAGTTTTTAAAAATCTGAGCTTTCATGGATCTTTTGTCACATGCATCGTTCATTTGTCACCTTTTGAGGAAGAATTACTTCCAAGAGCTGAATTTAAATTTGCTCCTGTGACGTAGTTCAACATGACTCACCTCATCGCTTTGTGTTCAGAGAACAAAACAAAACATTTGTCCAACAATTTTATACAAAGGCTGAATCTCTCAAATCCTGACACTTCATTGCAAAGCAGTCAACGGTTTCTCATATGAGGTTAGGCCTAAGCCACTGTCTATGGTCTAAACTAAATTCGCTCTGAGTTCCTCCCCAAGTCGCACACCGTCCCGACTTGGAAATATGTTAGTGTTCTCTCACTGTAACTGGTGAAAATTGTGAACCTTCCCTGTCCCTAATAGCACAGTGGGCCTGCCGACACATTGACTGCGGTGGTTCAGGATGTCACCCACCCCAGTAGCTTTGTCAGATTGACCTCCTTGAGGGTGAAGTGACCCGAGTGGAGTCCCCAGCCATACACTCCGATCCTGCATGGACCAGCTGGCAGGAGTATTTGCAGACATCTTTAACCTCTCCTTACTACAGGATGCATTACAGCTTGGTAAGGCAACTACCCTGCCCAAGACCACAAGAAATTACAGAGTTATGAGTGCAGCGCAGTCTATCACAAAAACCAGCCTTCCTTCCAATGACTCCACCTACACCTCCCACTGCCTCGGGAAAGCAGCCAACATTATCAAAGACCCCCTCCCTACTCTGGTTATACTCTCTTCCGCCCTCTTCCATGGGGCAGAAGATGCAATAGTTTGAAAACATGTACCAACAGATTTAAGAGCAGGTTCTTCCCCACGGTTATCAGACTTATGAATGGACCCCTCATATGTTAGAGTTGATCTTTCTCTGCACCCTCTCTGTAGCTGTAAATTCGGCATTCTGTTCCTGATGTAAGGTATGTTCTGTTCCTGTTGTAATGTATGATTTGTCTGGTTAATACGCAAAAAGGATACGTTTTTTCACTGAAATTCAGTACCTGTGACAGTAATAAATCAAATCTAATCAAGAAGGTGGCTCACCACCGCCTTCATGATGACAACTAGAGATCAGAAACAAATCCATACCTAGCCCTCACCACATCTCATGAATGAATGAGAAGTTGGGATATTTCTGGAATTGAGACACTGCAAGATTTTCCACTTGGTGTCCAAATATTGATCCAGGTGTAAGTTTGTATGCGTCTTCATTCACAATTTTTGAGGCCTTTTTAAGAAAAGGCCTGATATCAGTTGGAGTGGAGAGAAAGAGTTAGATTCAATTTTCCTAAAAAATATGTTTTTATGTTGAATATGTTCCTAAAACAAACTTGAATCTAAGTAGTGATTAGAAATATTTAGTGCTCATGGCCATCACTTTAAAACTGAATTTTAGATTATTAGTCTCAGAGGACCAGCTTTAACATACGTATAATCATACACCTCCTGACTCCCACTAGTGACTGAATACCAGATCTGGACTAGTTAGGGGTGTTAGTGCTCCGTATGTCCACCATGTAGTTTCATGTACCAGTTGGGGGAAGAGCATTTTAATGAAAGTTTCACACTTGAACAATTTGGAGTGTTCCTGAAGTTACTGGCTACTCATCCTCCACCCTCCGCACGGCCCAGACTGTCTAGAAATCACTGAAATAACCAGCTGCCTGAATATGAAACCTCATCAGATGAGTAATTTTTGTCTGAATTTAATTGTGATGCTCACCTTTTCATTTTCATATTTTTTTCTTTCTCATCAAGAGGACAGACCTAATAGGGCAATTGAGTTTGAACAGAATTAGTGCTGAAAAAAGAACAGACTGCATAAAGTTATTCATCTGCTGACAGCTGTAGCCTGTACATGTGGTCCTTCAGTGAGTAGGGCGGAGCAGTTCAGGCCACGGATTTTTCCATAAATCCTTCCAATGCCTGTAATGATCTGCAGCTGATGGAGTTGAGGGTCAGCCTGCAGGATGTACCTCTTCCCTTCATATCTGGACAACATTATAGCACATCTGCAGAATCTTCAATTGACTATTCCTAGATGTGTGTTCCTGAGTGTAATTTCTCTAGGGTCTGCTTTTTGTTTTTAATGTAGATCTTTTCAACTGTATTTTTTTTTGGTTCTTTCAGCTTACTGAGATTGGAGCAGGTTAATGAAACACAGTTCAGGCATCCAGCATCAACGTCAGCCATTCCTAAGGCACAATGCACAGAGAGGCTGCTCCAACCACATGCCTCAGTTCATTGGAACAGAGCTGACCTGGATTGCCAATGACCCCTTCATTATATCCTCCATCTCACCTGTTCCTTTTTTCGGTTTTTTGTTTGAGAGAACCCATTTCATATCTTCCATCAAACCCTTGGTCACATCTCACAGTGTCTGTTTCTTTTTCAGTTTCAGGTCCCACTTTCACATTAACCTTATATTTAATGATGTATCTCCATTCTGAATTTAAAATTCTTATCCTCGTGTTTAACTCTGGCTTCACCCCATTCCATCTGTGTAACCTCCAACTTGACATCTCTTCAGCTTGATGTCCATTTGTCTAATTGTCGTGAATTCCAACTTCGTACGTGATAGCAGTTACCCTCTTAGGGAAAAAAACATCAAGCAGATTTTGTATAATAAAATATTTATATAAATTTGAGCTGTAAGATGCCAAACTCCTTTCACACACAACCTTTAAGGAAGCGGAGGAAAATTTCAACTCGTCAGATTTAAACCAAGGCGCCAGAAGTGAAGATTTAATGTCTGCTTTATTGTGTCACTTACCTCTCCACATTTACGTGTTTAATGTGCTGCTCCTGTAACACTAGATAAAATGCTCGATGATGTTGAAACTCAGCTTCTCCTTAACGTGTGCACATTGGCAGTTCCCCATATGGTTCAGTTTATCTCTCTCCGCCACCAGATGCAAGTTGGAGACGGTAAGACAATTTATTGTTCGGTATTTGTTGTGCTGTATGTTATGTTGGTAATTCTTGGATTCTTCAGTCCTGTACCAGCTAAATCGTTAATGCGCTGAATTCGAGGCTATGGCTGCTCATTAATTCTGAAAGAAACTTGAGAGATTAACTTTGTCATGGTTAGCGCAGAAACCATGCTGGGACCTGGTTTAAAGACTGTACTTGAGGCATATATCAGTGTGAGAAGATTAAGGGAGATTTAATAAAGGTATTCAAAGTTATGAGAGATCCTGACAGGGTAGTTGTTGGGAAACACTTCCCATTGCCAGGACAGATGGTAACCAGAGGGCATGTTTTAAAGTAATAGACGGGAGAGAGCAGAGGAGGTAACAAGTAGGTTAGACCAGGGAAACCCAGTGGATGTTATCTATCTAGACTTCCAAAAGGACTTTGATAAGGTGCCTCACGGGAGGCTGCTGAGTAAGGTGAGGGCCCATGGTGTTCGAGGTGAGTTACTGGCGTGGATTGAGGATTGGCTGTCTGACAGAAGGCAGAGAGTTGGGATAAAAGGCTCTTTTTCGAAATGGCAACCGGTGACAAGTGGTGTCCCGCAGGGTTCAGTGTTGGGGCCGCAGCTTTTCACCTTATATATTAATGGATGAAGGGACTGGGGGCATTCTGGCGAAGTTTGCTGATGATACGAAGTTGGGTGGACAGGCAGGTAGTACGGAGGAGGTGGGGAGGCTGCAGAATGATTTAGACAGTTTAGGAGAGTGGTCCAGGAAATGGCTGCTGAAATTCAATGTGAGCAAATGCGAGGTCTTGCACCTTGGAAAAAAGAATACAGGCATGGACTATTTTCTGAACGGTGAGAAAATTCATAAAGCCAAAGTACAAAGGGATCTGGGAGTGCTAGTACAGGATTCTCTAAAGGTTAACTTGCAGGTTGAGTCTGTGATTAAGAAAGCGAATGGAATGTTGCCATTTATCTCAAGAGGGTTGGAATATAAAAGCAGTGATGTGCTTCTGAGACATTATAAAGCTCTAGTTAGGCCCCATTTAGAATACTGTGTCCAATTTTGGGTCCCACACCTCAGGAAGGACATACTGGCACTGGAGCGTGTCCAGCAGAGATTCACATGGATGATCCCTGGAATGGTAGGCCTAACATATGATGAACGGCTGAGGATCCTGGGATTGTATTCATTAGAGTTTAGAAGGTTGAGGGGAGATCTAATAGAAACTTACAAGATAATGCATGGCTTAGAAAGGGTGGACATTGGGAAGTTGTTTCCGTTAGGTGGGGATACTAGGACCCGTGGGCACAGCCTTAGAATTAGAGGGGGTCAATTTAGAACAGAAATGAGGAGACATTTCTTCAGCCAGAGAGTGGTGGGCCTGTGGAATTCATTGCCACGGAGCGCAGTGGAGGCCGGGACGTTGAATGTCTTCAGGGCAGAGATTGAT
Organism: Ginglymostoma cirratum; assembly: GCA_024137785.1. Classification (NCBI taxonomy): domain Eukaryota; kingdom Metazoa; phylum Chordata; class Chondrichthyes; order Orectolobiformes; family Ginglymostomatidae; genus Ginglymostoma; species Ginglymostoma cirratum. The sequence goes on along the minus strand of JAHRHZ010000080.1, from coordinate 21,186,755 downwards.
AAATTCTTGATCTCACAAGGAATCAAGGGCTACGGGGAGAATGCGGGTAAGTGGAGTTGAAATGCCCATCAGCCATGATTAAATGGCGGAGTGGACTCGATGGGCCGAATGGCCTTACTTCCACTCCTATGTCTTATGGTCTTATGGAGGAGTGAGAATTATTATTTACGCAATGACTTGGTGATCTGACGTGCTTCCTGAAAGTGCAGTGGAAGGAAATGCGTTACTAGTTCAAAAGGAAATTGGATAAATATGTGAAGAAAACATTGCAGGGCTAAGGAGAAAGAACCGAGCAGTGGGACTAATTAGATTGCTCTTTCAAAGAGCTGGCATGGGATCAGTGGGCTGAATGGCCTCCTCTGTTGTATCATCATATAAAAACCTGATGAACAGCATTGATTTACTGCATTGTTTATCCCGTGAAGGTTTCCTGAACCAACATTTGTGTACTGTTGCTGATTTGTGCCAAGTATTAATTTTGGGGAGTATTTATCATTGTCAACAGTTTTGTGGCTTTCTAACTTGGGTCTGGTTTGCAGGGTTTATTGTGATATCACTCCAAAATTACCATTCACCGTATAAAATGATAAGAGTGGGTCAGTTTTTAAGATGAAAAGGTTAAAACGTCTGCTGTGTAGCCCATAGCAATCAGGTGTATAGTGTAACTAACACACATTAAATCACCCCAAACGCTAAACGAATAGTCCAAAAATCAAAGAACTCCATCAGACTTCCAAAAGTTTTCAATATACTGAAGGTGGAGTTAGGTTTGGATAGTTCAATGCTGTAAAAATCAACAAGAACCTGATGTTGGATTGACCCATAAATCTATGCTTCAGACTGTCAAGTGTTTCTGTAATCTTGAATTAATTATCATAGGATCCCTGCAGTGTAGCAGTAGATCATTTGGCCCATCAAGTCTACACCATCCCTACAAGGAGCATCCCACCCAGAATGCACCCCTCTACCCTATCCCTGTAACCCTGCATTTCCCATGGCTAATCCACCTAATCTATATGTCCCTGGACACTACGGGCAATTTAGCGTGGCCAATCCATTTTAACCTGCACATCTTTGGACTGTGGGAGAAAACCAGAGCACCTGGAAGAAACCCACGCAGACACTGGGAGAATGTGCACACTTCTCACACGTAGTCGCCCGAGGGTGGAATCAAACCTGGGTTGCTGGCGCTGTGAGGCAGCAGTGCTAACCACTGAGCCACCATGCTGCTCCTGCATTCTGTGTTATGGTTCTGGAGTGTCGCAGAAGGAACTATTAAGAAAAGGAGCAAAAAAATGGGGCTGAGTGATTAGTGATAATTGTATCAGAGATAAAAGGTACTGCAGATGCTGGAGAATCCGAGATAACAAGCATGGGGCTGGATGAACACAGCAGGTCAAGCAGCATCATAGGAGCAGGAAAACTTGACGTTTCGGGCCTAAACCCTTCATCAGAAATGGGGGCGGGATGATGTTAGTAGATAGGAGATGGGGGTGTGGCTTGAGGTGAGAGGAAAAACAGGTTAGGGAGGTGGAGATGAGCTGGGCTGGTTTTGGGATGCGGTTGGGGGAGGTGTCCATTTTGACAGATCACCCCAACTTTCTGTTGTACCATTCAATGTTTTCACTCTTATGAAACGCATTGGATTGCTCCCTGAGCCCTAATTCAAATGCTTGTTTCTGAACAAGAACTCAGTTGCCCTTTGAATGAAATAGATTATCGTGATCTCGCTTCGTATTCTTGACTTCCTCAGCTCTGACTTGTGTCCCTAATGCATGCTGATTTCCTTGGGATCAGTTCCTACACTCAGGAAAAATAGAATTGGATCACCTCACTGTGTCCTTTATTCCAAACAAAACAAACCAACTTATCTTGGGTTTCCCTCAATGGAAATTCCTGTAATCACAGTTTTCTACCACTGACTCCCTCATGAGCTTCTCATGATTAGATGCTAAGACCTGTTGTCAGGCTAGTTTTATATTTTGGGCATATTGGCTTCTTGTAGTTGGTAGCATCCTTGCCTCTGAGTCAGAAGGTTCACTGCTCAGGATTGCACACTTTATCTGAGATGTCATTTGAAGGCAGTACTCAGAGAGTGTATCATTATCAAAAGTGGCATTATACAGGAATGCTGATTTGAATGTAGCCATTAAAGGTCTTCTGACATTATTAGAAGAGTACAGAGTTCTCAGCATCCTGGCTGACTGTCCTCTCCCTTCATTAACTGGTCATCAACCCTGCTGCTGTCTGCAGATCTAGGTGTGCACACATCTTTTTGTGGTTTCCTGTACAGGAGCAGACGTTGCATGTCTAAGTAATTTGGATTATTTGGTTACGTCAAACCTGTGTCTCTCAAATTCCTCGCCCCCACCATCTCCTGTATTTCAACGGATTTGTTCCATTAAGGAAAGTTAAATGGTTTAAATGCGGCATTCATCATTTTGTCCTAAAAAATAAAATATTTTGATCAAGAAATAGTCTTGTTTGTGACTACGAGCTGCTGTGAATGTTCTGGGTTCCAGCCTTTCCTGGGTTTGAGGTTTATGCATCACACATATGCCCCAGCACACCAGTGTTTAATGGGATGAGCCTGACCCTGCTTTTTCTGAGTATTTGGTGGTGAATGTGGTTTAATTTTTATTTTTATCTAACCTATTTTCCCGATCAACCTGTTCAGAGATATTACTGCACATCTCTGGAGCAAGTGAACCTTTGAACCTGGGCTTCCTGGTCCAGGAGTGGGGACACTGCCACCGTGCCACAAGAGGGCCACATGAAACCTGTTTTCCTAATCACCCTGATGGAAGATGTTATTATGCAGCTCTGGAGCAGATAGGACTTGAACTTGTGCCTCCTAGTCCAGAGATAGAGACACTGCCATTGTGCCACTAGAGGGCCTTAGGAATGTGGTTATAATAAACAAAAGGTAATTCCTTTAACCTGACCTCTGTTTCTCCCAGGAGACCCCTAATCCATTGCTACGGTGAAACAGAGAGAGCAGCATAAAGTCAGGGTCTTATCCCAAGTACCTGCTGGTTTAATTGATATCAGCTGGTGTGCTGTATTTCTAGGAAGCTTTTCATTGCCTGTACATAATTGCCCTTGAGAAATTGATAATGAGCTAGGATTTCTTGTACCACTTTGTCCATCTGGTGTCGGTACACCCACAGAGCTACTGGGAAGGGAGTTTCAGGTTTTGACCCAGAGACCTGGTCTAAAGAGGAGCTAAGTGCTTGTGCTTTAAATTACCATACAGCGAATTCTAAAAAGAATATGCATCAGTGAGCATTGGGTCAGAAAAAGATCAGATGAATTCTAAGACTCCAGGCTTGCTCAGGCCACCTGATGTCATTCCCTATCCATTGATTTGTCACCTAATTGTGATATGGGAGGGTGTCAGACTGTACCACAGCCCCTGCCAGAAGGAAGGTGAAAACTGAGCTGAAAATCAAACTGGTGCTGACCAAGTGTGTAGTTTGAACTTTGCATTGGACATGCCCCTTGATCCCAGGCTAATGTTTGGGCCCCTAGTTGCCTGTCCAAACCCTGTAACAAACTCGTGGGAACTAGCAAAGTGATTCTTCTCAGGCCTCACGGTGTCGCGAGTTGAGATGCTTCTGTGACCAGAAATAAGGAGGGGGAAAAAAAAACTGAAACCAGAGGTCTGTTTGTACACTTGCCAGTTTGCTCTGAGCACCAACCATTTGTTACGTAACTAAGCAATATAATGTTTGTACAGTCTGTTTTGTATTGGGAACATGTGTGTTCATTCTGCTTTGCTTTCATTAACACTGTCGTCTTCCTTCTTTATAAATTCCATGAATAACATGAAGCCTGCTCATTACTAACTGTCATTAACCAGGGAGTCTGCTAAAGAAATTATTTTACAGTTAATACTTAAGCTTGTACTGATTACCTGTTAACAAACTTAATTTCAGCTTGACGCATGGGGAAGTGTAACACGATTTCATAAGAGTTACAAGGAGGTGTGTTGTTTAAGCAAAGCCACTTCAGAGTAGCACAGTGCCCCTCCACTCCCACTGTCAGCAAGCTCCCTGCCTGCACTGTTCTGCAAGCTTTTAAACGCTTTATCTATCAGATATATAGAGGAAGACTGGACAAATCAACACACAAACTATTGATCAGATCCAGGCCAAGGGAGACATTGTAGGGGTATTCAACATACTGTTATGTGGAGACTCACAGGGTTAGGAGTTCCATCGTGAGCTGTGATTGCACGATGATAAAAGTAACCTGCAGGCAAAAGAATTCTCTACTCTGACAGAGTGTGGATTTGAGAAGTGCGAGATGGAGGCAGGCTTACATAAGACTATGTGCAAAACAGTTCAATTATCAAAAGTTGAACATTTTGCTTGTCAGATTCACATGTTCCAATGAAGGCGAAAGCTGAAAACTTGAAGGCTGTATCTGAATTTGGCTGATCCTGTTCTTGCTGTTGCCAGCTAGGATTTAGTGTGGAATCTTTTCATTCATCCTTCTCCCTCTTTCTTTATGAATGGCTTGCGTCTATCTGTATGTCTGTCCATCAGACTTTTTACTTCATCTCTGTCTCTGCATCTCACTGTTCACTGTTCTTTCTGCTTATCACCAACTTGTGAAATTAGAGTACTATGTAAGAGATTTTCTGTCACTACTTTCTCAGTTAGCATTTTACCTTTTTTCTGTTAGATCTGTCAAGCGAGGTAGCTAACCTATGATAGTTCATTTCTCCATCACTTTCTTTCATCTTGTCTCTTGAAAGTTAATCAGAATGTAAGCAGTTTTTTTCAAAGGATCATTGTACCTGAGTCCCTGTAGTGAATTCTGATCATTTCCTGGTCCCTTGGTTAATTCCACAATCATGTATTTTTCAGAGGCTTCCAATATTCAGATTTATACAGTGAGGTGCTGACACTTCAGTGCAATTTTGATGGACTACTGCATTGTGTTTTTGGGATGAGATCAAAACATAAGGTCACATCTATCCTGATGAATGTAAAAGACCTCATGGCATTTTTCCTTTGAAGAACACAGGACTCTCCCTGGTATCGTGGCCAATATTTTACTCTCCACTCGCATTATTGAATGCATTATCTGACCATTATCGCATTGCACACAGCAAAATCCACACGCAGCATTCCAACAACCATGACTGAACCAAAAAAAATACATTCCATAATGCTTTGTGGCCAGTACTGTACCGAGGTTAAAAAATGTTATATAAACACAAATCTATACTTTAGAGTGGACCTTGGTGGGTGTGTGGAGCCAGAGAGTAGTTAGGAGGACATTGACATAGAGGCAATGACTTCTAGACACCTGACTGCCTCCCCAAAATCTTTCATGATGTTGCGTCGTTTGGTCCTTGGATCTTACATGTGGTGATTATATGCCTTACCAGAATACTTCTCCAAAATTATATGTACACATAGACCAGCAGTTAAATCACAGTCTGCAGGTAGCTATGAACAGGGAGTAAGGCTCTTCCTGGACAAAATTGACATGTGAAACCCACCACAGATAGCTTGGCTGTTTTGATAACGTTACTTCTGAATTGTGACCATCTCCTTTTGAACCCATATGCAGTCCATCAATTTAGCCAACTTCCATGGCTCATGCCAGGAAATGGGACACTTTTTCTGTACTAGATACAAAATAAAGCATCTTTGGCACTGTCTCCATCAAACACACCCAGGACAGGTACAGCACGGGGTTAGTTACAGTGTGAAACTCCCTCACTTCTCTGTCTACAAAACACTCCCAGGACAGGAATGGCATTGAGTCAGATACAGAGTGAAGCTCATTCTACACTGTCTCCATCAAACACTCCCAGGACAAGAACAGCATGGGGTTAGATATAGAATGAAACTTTGTATACGCTATCACCATCAAATGTTCCCAACACAGACATGGCGTTAGGTGGCTTTTATCCATTTTCAATAACATTAATCATGTGGGTTCCCTGTACCAGTGACCAGTACTGGAGATCAACTTTTGTAGACCAGTTTCACCCTATGTGGTTGAATAACTCGCTGTCTAAGAGTTTAACGGCTGTCTCTCTTTCAAATAGTGTTATGACTGATTGTGGCAAGTGTTGTTGAGAAGGTAGTGTTTAATGTGAATAAGGTGGGTACAGCTAGTTTCAATAAATTTTTGCTTCTTGTCTGACTGATAACTTATACAAATTGTTGTAAGCCTACAGTCTTCTGTATCCAGGAACAGTCAGCTCCTTCAGGAAAGGGAGGAATTCATTTCATTAAACACAGGGTGAGGATAATGCTGGGTGCCTGAATCAGGGCATTTTGTGCCTTTTATCGCTGCGGTTTTTGAGACCAGTGCAGTCTGGATGTTGCACTAACATTCTTTCTTAAAGCAAATCGCATCTGGTCATACCACTTCTGTTGCTCAGCCTCCTTAGCTCCTGATAACCATAGACTGCACCAGATTGCTGCTGTCTCCCAATTTCTCACTCTTTCTCTCACCCTCTCACTAACACACTTATAGGTGGAGAGTCAAAGTGAATCAAGACCTCTCTGTTTTTGTCCTTTGTTTGCTTTATGAAGGAATATCCTGCCATGGGGAAATGAGGAGAAACCGCCTGGATTGAGACTGATTTCGGCCCTCAGCAGGTGATGCATTTTCACAATCTTATAGAGTCATAGAGTTATACAGCAAAGAAACAGACCCTTCAGTCCAACTTGTCCACGCCAACCAGATATTCTATTTAAATCTAGTCCCATTTGCTAGCACTTGCCCCATATCCCTCTAAACCCTTCATCTTCATGTGCCCATTCAGATTCCTTTTAAATGTTGTAATTGTACCAGCCTCCTCCACTCCCTCTGGTAGTTTATTCCATATATACACCACCCTCTGCCCCTTAGATCTCCATCTAGTTTTGGACTTGCCTATCTAGGGGAAAGACCTTAACCATTTACCCTATCCATGTTCCTCATGATTTTATAAGTCTCAATAAGGCCTCCAACGCTCGAGGGAAAATAGCCCAAGCCTATTCAGCCTCTCCCTATAGCTCAAACCCTCCAATCCTGCCTTTATCCTTGTAAATCTTTTCTGAATCCTGTCAAGTTTCATAACATCTTTCCTATGGCTGGGAGACCAGAATTGAACGCAATATTCTAAAACCGCAACATGACATCCCAACTCCCATGCTCTGCACACTGACCAAGGTAAGTGTGCCAAACACCTTCTTCACCACCCTGTCTACCTGCAACTCCACTTTCAAGGACCTATGTACCTGCACCCCTTGGTCTCTCTATTTGGCAACATCCCGGACCCTACTATTAACTGCATAAAACCTGCCTAGTTTGCCTTACCAAAATACAACACCTCATATTTATCTAAATTAAGCTCCATCTGCAACTCCTCAGCTCATCAGCCCATCTGATCAAGGTCCTGTTGTACTCTGAGATAACCTTCAGTGTCCACTACACCACCAATTTTAGTGTCATCTGCAAACTTACTAACCATACGTCCTATATTCACGTCCAAATTGTTTATATAAATGATGAAAAGCAGTGGACCCAGCACCAATCTTTGCAACACACCGCTGGTCACAGGCTTCCAGTCCAAAAAACAACCCTCTGCCATTACCCTCTGTCTCCAATCTTCAAGCTAGTTTTATATCCAGTTGGCTAGCTCCCCCTGGATTCCATGTAATCTAACCTTGCTTTACCTGTCTACCATCTTAATCCTGAATAACGTCTCAGGGCCCTGTCTCTCTCTCTCTCTCTCTCTCTTTCTCTTCTTTCTGTGTTCTTTTAGAATCACAACCTGCATTTTTAAGTAGGATTTCCTGCAAATCCATTCTGGGCTATTACGGACTGTGTTCCTAGTAATCAGTATCCCTAATCTCGGTGGTATGTTACTTTTCTTTTTTGTCCTACGCCTTCATCCCACAAATTTCTTTATTTTCCCAACCCTTCCTGGTTCCGTATCAATAAACATCCTGCTTTCAAACCAGTGCTCACATAAAAGCAAAATATTATACATGCAGGAAAACAGAAATAAAAACAGAAAATTCTGGAGAAACTCAGCAGATCTGTGGAGAGTGAAACAATTAACATTCCGATCCAACATGACTCTTCATCAAAACTTCAAGTCATATTGGACTCAAAATGTTAACTCTGATTTTTTTTTTCTCCCCGGACCCAACCAGACCTGCTGGGTTTCTCTGGCAATTTTTGACTTTATTCTAAACTGGTGCTGTTCAGAACAGCAAGCTGCTTATGAATGGCCTTGGGGAGCTTTCCAAATACCTGAGACTTTGTTACAGATCTAGACATTTTGATTGAACAATTAGAGATTTTATAAGTTTTATTACCATTGTTCACTGAACATAATTTATGCATTAAGCAGACAATGAAGTAGGTGAGGGTAAAGAAAAGAGGGTATTTTGCCTCTTATCCATTTGTATCATGCTTAATAACTCTATAAAAATCAGTGCGTCATTTAAATGCCAAGTGGAGGAAACAGAGCTGTCACCCACATTAGAGAAGCTTCTACTTTTCAACCATAGCACTTGTTGGATGGCCAACTGAGTGGCACGAGGTGGGAGGAGTGAGTGATGTGATGGACCCCCTGATAGTGCTGTGGCGCCTCTCCTGTGCTAAGGACTTGGTGCACTTACAACAGTGATGGAACAGGACTGCGGTCAGGACTTGAATCAACAAATTCTCACACCCTCAATAGTGAAACTTTCAATGATGGAAAGAGTGAAATATGTTCACTCAGATCTGCTGGAAGAGTTTCGGTGCAGTCATTGATTGTGCATCGGTCATTGTAATGCTATGGAGGATAGTTTATATGCATTATGTATTGTCCTCCAATGTTTCATTCTCTCTGCTAGCTACTAGCCAGGTGGACATGTCTGCAGAGAGCTGCTTCCTCTTTCACTCACTGGATAATGCTGTCCCCTCTGTTGCTTTAAACTCCCCCACCCCCTCCAGATAGTAAAGCACAAATATCTAGACTGCCACTTCTAGTGCAGCACTGAGGGAGTGTTGCACCACCTTAGGTGCCTGTTTTCAGATGAGGCAAGCAAGCTCTGCCTGTTCTCTCAAGTGGAGGCAAAATGTGTCATTGCATTATTTGAAAGAAGAGCAATGGAAATGTTCCCGCTGTCCATTATTTAATCAGTACCACATTCTTAAAAAAAAATCTGATCATCGAATTGCTGTTGTGGAAGTTTGCTGTACACATTTACTGTCAAAATTCCCCCACTGCAACATCACTTTCAGACTAACTTCAAGCGTTTTGCGGCACCCTGTGTTTATGAAAGGCTGTATATAAACTTCTCATTTATTTTTCTCACTTTCTCCTCATCAATTCAACAGAACAAGCTCTGACTCTGCTTTGCATACCAGTGCTCTGAATCCCGACCCACAGGATGCCTTCATGAGCGGGAACCAGCTGTTCCCACAACAGGACCGGCAGAATGGTGAGGTCATCCACATTTTTTACTCCAGTCCAGAATGTTTAAATTGGCCAGGGTTGGAAACGGGAACATGGAGCAGAATGGATTAGACTCTTGGGAGTTGAGAAGAACGAGAGGCGATCTCATTGAAATATGTAAAATTGTTTGAGGGCTTGATGAAGGTCAAATCTTTTTCCCTAGCTGGAGAGCCTAGAACTAAGGAATATGTGCTGTCAGATGAGGAATAATTTCTTTATGTAGAGTGTGTGACTCTGCTGAACTCCATATCCAGAGAGCAATGGGTGCTCAGCCATTGATTGTATTCAAGATAGAGTGTGATAGTTTTTTTGGACACAATAGAAATCGAGGAATACAGGGATGGGAATGGATCATTAGGCAAGGCAGCGACGTAATGGTAATGTCACTTGAGTAGGAATCCAGAAACTCCAGCTAATTGGTCCCCTCCACTTCGGGGAGGTAATGGCCTAATGGTATTGTCCCTAGACTTAATCCAGAAACTCAGCTAATGTTCCGGCCGCATGGGTTGGAATCCCACCACAGCAGATGGTGGAATTTGAATTCAATAAAATAAATCTGGACTTAAGAGTCTACTGAATTCCATGAAACCATTGTCAATTGGTGGTAAGACACATCTGACTCACAAAAGTCCTCAATGGAGGGCAATCTGCCATCCTTACTTGGACTGGCCTACTTGTGATTCCAGAGCCACAGCAATGTGGTTGATTCTCAACTGCTCTCTGAACTACACTCAGTTCAAGGGCAGCTAGGGATGGGCAAGGAGTGCTGGCCAGCCAGTGACACCCAAGTCCCACGAGTGAATAAAAATGAACTTAGGGTTCAAATCTCACCGTGGCAGGTGATGGAATAAAGCAACCTGGAATACCACAAAACTGCAGTCGAATTTTGTAAACACCTACCTGGTTCACTGATGTCTTTCATCAGATCTTCCTGCTTTAACTGGCCTGGCCTACACGAGACTCCAAGCCACAAAGCAATCTTTTTGACCCTAAACTGTCCTTTGAAATGGCCTGACAAGCTACTCAGTTCAAGGGCAATTGGGAGTGGGTGGTAAATGCTGGCCTTGCGAGCAATGGTTACATCCCATGGAAGAGTGAAATAAAGAAGTGCGATAGGGGAGTTGAAAGTTGGAAATGATCAGCCATGTTCATATTGAATGGCAGAGCAGCTTCCAGGAGTGTATGACCTACTTCTGCTCCTCCTACTTAATGTTTTGTCAGTCAAGGATCCAGTTCTTGGTCTCCTGTGCATGACCATCTGCAAAGTATTGAGTTGAACTCAACAATGATACTTAGCACCAGTTTTATTGTTCAGGTTGACACATGGTGAGCTTATCGGTGGACTGTTAAATGGCCAGTGAAATAATGCCCGCGTAGATATCATGTGGGCAGAGAATTTTAACAAAATATTTTGCCCTCACCTTTGTGTGCCGAAGCTGGTTACCACAGTTATATCTGAAATTCTTTTAAGGTGCAGAAAGGCCAAACTCTATCTGGGATTGAAATGATGTCAGCCACTTTCTGACTGAGTTTTCAGGTCGACGTTCAGTTATGTGATTGTGTCCTCTTTACTTTTGCAGTAAATTATTGTGATGAAATGAACAGTCTGGGAGAAGGTGAGTTCAAATCAACCTGAATCTGTTTTGTTGTAAGTCCACATGCAGCCTGAAATCATTTCAGGTGTTGGAAATATTATAAACGGGTCATGATCGGCCCCGATGATTTTCATGATTTTCTGATGAAGGGTTTAGGCCCGAAACGTCAAGTTTTCCTGCTCCTATGATGCTGCTTGACCTGCTGTGTTCATCCAGCCCCATGCTTGTTATCTCCCATGATCGGCCCCGAGGCAGTTTGGAAAAGGTTGAATCCCACTTTTAAACTTGTTCCAGATCTGTGAATTTAATTTGTTTCTGCTACCAGATATCAGGTTAATGATGAACTGGGAATTTGGTTCTAGGTTTATTTAAAAGGGATGTGTGATGCGAGTTGGTAACATTGCTGAAGTCCAATTGCGGAAGGTTTTTCATCCAAATTCATGTTGTTGGTAAGAAGTGGAATAAGCATTTCTGTGTCTTTGATCAGAATAGCCCAGGTTGTCAATGGTCTCCTTGGTCACACAGCAACACCCAATACATTTCAAAGTGAATGGCCTGTTTCTATTCTGTAGGCTCAATATAATGTTATTTTAACAAGGTATAAGAAGATTGTCAGTATGCTTGGATTGCAAGCTTAACAAAGGAGTAGTACTTTCAGAGGAAAAGGAGAAGCATTATCTAAAAATCTAGTTAATAGCTTGTTGCAGTTTATCTACATTAGGATAGCCACTTTCAGACTTTGCTTTATCCTGTTACTGAAGACTTTCAACAGAAAGATCCCTGGCAGTCCCAGATTACTTTCCTGTCAAAATTGCTGAAGTGATCTGCCAGTTTGGCTCTTCTCATTAATCCTTGCACTCACAGAAGTCCTGTGTTTCTGAAAGGTTTAAAACTGGTATCTTTCTCATCTTTAAAGAATTGATTCTTTTCTGTGTGTGTGAAGCACTTGTAAATCAGATACTAAAGGGACGCTATAAACTTAATGGAGCTCTGTCAATGTGTAAGCTTTCAACTTAACCCTAACCATAACCCAAAAAAATCCATATTAAGTTAAGCAGAGCCTGGGCTTCTAGTTAATCGATAATATTGATCGATTAATTATTTCAGTAATCGATTCAATGTTCGATTATGAAATGATTTCATATTATCCTAATCATTTAGCTTTGTTTTCCTTAAGAGTTTTGTTTTTGTTTCCAATCCTATTTTTTCGCCATCCTCATTGCATTATTAATAGATTACTGCTTTTTATTCAGTCTTTTCATTCCCAGTCCTGACAAATGAAGACAGTCTCTTAAAGCTGAACAAACCTTTACCCAAACAGCTGTGGGAAGCAAAGAAGGTGAGTGGCAGATTGCAGTATAACTGGTTTTAGCAAGCACATGACCCCTGCTTCAGTTTTCTGCATCTTTCTTTTCGATTCCACAATTCCATGCTCTGTTTTTGTCACCGTTCCCATTCGCTGCTGATACCTCAGCTGTGAAAACGTTCAGATTTTACACAAATTAGACTTGCAAAATGGTTATGAAATGTTGGCATTTTTGACGGTTTTAATTCTGCCATTAAGAGTTACAAACCTGACATATAAATGTCTGTGCTAAGCCTCAACTTTGAATTAAATAGCCATTTTATCTCAGCATCCCTGCTCCTTCCTTGGAGACCAGGGACAAGGAAGGAATCCAGTGCATGTCAGCGCGCTTTTTAAAATTAGTTAAGGATATTATTGAAAATGATCCAAGGCAGGAAAACATGGTTACTTTTTTTTATTCGCTCATGGGATATTTGCATTGCTGGCTGGGCCAGCATTAGTTGCCCATCCCTAATTTGCTCGGAGAGCAGTTAATAGTCATCCACATTGCTGTGGGACTGGCATCACGTATAGGCCAGACCAGGTAAAGATGGGGAATTTCCTTCTCTAAAGGACTTTAGTGAATCAGATGGGTTTCTACAACAGTTGACCATGATCACCATTTTGTTTTAAATTAGAGGTTTTTATTTGAATTCAGATTTTACCATCTTTTCGAACCCATTAGCCTGGGGTGCTAGATTAGTAGTGCGGTGACATTAGTTTTATACCGTGACTTCCTAACTCATCAATAATCTCACTGAATCTAGAAACAGACACAGAGGGCTGAGTGGCCTCATCCTCTCGCTTTTGCTTAGGACGTTAGCTACCAAATAAGCCTCCCCAGATTTGTTGCAGCAGCTGAACTTTTGTTAGGATTTGGGAACATTGGGTGGAAGAGAAGTGTTTAGGATGAAAGCAGAGACCAGTTATTTGCAGATAACTTCAGCAATTGGTGCAAAACATTAAATTTTTTAAAAGGTTTACATACTAATAAATTGCAAAAAATGCTGGAAACCTACAGACAGAGAAGTATTGGTCTTCGCTTAGTGCAGATGCAAACTGGCCTGCTGTGTGTTTCTGACCTTTTTCAGATTTTTGCCAATGTGTATATGTGTTTTTATTTACTGCTTAACCTGTCTTGTTGCTGTTTCTAACACCAGCTCTGTCCAGCACGATTTCCTGTATAATAGAGTGCTTTAATTAAAGCCGTTCTAAACCAGGTTGTTTGTAAATCAAGGATCTAAGGTGCATGCTGCTTTCTTGTTAATGACCTGAAGTAAAGACCAGCAGCAGTGAGTGCTCCTTTTTCCCTTGCGTTTTTTTAAGTCTTGATGTTGGTTTCTTCCCCACTGTGGCTGATAGGTTGAACTGGTGAAGCTCGCCTTGCAGAGCTGATGTATCAAGTTTGTGAGGGATTTTTATTTTACTTGCTTTGTCCGTCAGGTTCAGTCACTGTTGTCGCGTCCCAAGTCTTGTGAAGTTCCTGGCATCAGGTGAGTGGATTTTGACTCCTTAGATTGGTCTTGTCGCCTTCCCTGACCCGACACTTCTTCCCTTACCCAGAACAAATCAGCCACTGATGGAACGGGTCAGTAGTGGGACCCTTCCTTTTCCTGATATATGTAAAAAGTCTAGACTTCAGTTTGTGGGGAACAGTTTCAAAGTTTGCAGACAACGTCAAATTTTGCAGCATTATAACTAAGGAGCAGCACAATGCAGAACTTGAGAATGATATTGACAAGTTGGTGGAGTGGGCACGTAGGTGGCAGATGAAGCTGAATGTGGAAAGGAATGAGATGATATACTTGCATATAAAGCACATGGAGAGACAGCATAAAATGAAGGGTATAGTTCTAAAGGGTATGCAGGAGCACAAGTCATTAAAGGTTGTAGGACAGGCAGAGAGAGCTGTTATTAAAGCATACAGTATTCAAAGCTTCATTAATAGGGGCATAGATTGTGAGAGCAGGGAAGTTAGGATGAACTTGTGTCAGACCCTGGTTGAGTCTCAAGTGGAGTATTGTGTACAGCGCTGAGTATCACACTTTAGGAAGGATGTGAGCACATTGGTGAGAGAGCAGAGGTATTTTGCAAGAATGACTTCAGGAATGAGACCCCTCAACTATGAGGAAAGGTTGACAAATTTGGGACTGGTTTTCTTGAAAAAGGGAAGGCTCAGTGGAGTTTTGGTAATGTTCCTGCTCAAAAGGGCGGTGAACCAGACAGAGATAAAAGGTACTGCAGATGCTGGAGAATCCGAGATAACAAGGTGTGGGGCTGGATGAACACCAGCAGGCCAAGCAGCATCATAGGAGTAGGAAAGCTTGACGTTTCGGGCCGAGACCCTTCATCAGAAATGGGGGAGGAGAAGAGGGTTCTGACATAAATAGGGAGAGAGGGGGAGG